>JAODUH010014552.1:0-27682 GCA_027564835.1 Typhlichthys subterraneus | reverse complement strand
ATTTATTTTTGCGCTCCTAAAGTTTTTGATTTAGGAGCACATGTACTCCTTGGCAAAAAGGTTAGCGTAGAGCCCTGAAAAGTATGAATTGCTAAAACTATTTGAGACACCAATTTCATTGGTCCACCAATTAGCACCATATTTTAGAGTAACAAACATTTTTGAGAAACACCAGAGTAACAGAAAATTGCATCATAAAATTAAGACTTTTAAGGATCCAATTTTAAAATATAGTGTAATCTACACAACCTTGTTGTGACAGACAATGTTAAATAAAATATGTTTTTTGCAGAAGCGATAGCATCCGGTAAAGATGATTTTTTTCCTTGTCCTGTATGTATGTTTACTACTGATCTGATACAACAATACCTGTGTAGCCGCCACAACAAAGTGCTTTTACTACTGATGTGATTCAGTTATACCTGTATAGCCACCACAACAAAGTACTTTTACTACTGATCTGATTCAGTTATACCTGTGTAGCCACCACAACAAAGTATTTTTACTACTTTCTAAATATCTCACTTAAATCAGCTTTGCATTAAAGCCCGGAAAACTGAATGGCCTCGGGGCCCATGCATCCAAATCCCAGAATTCAATTTTGTTTAAATCTTTTCACAATTTACAATTTTCAGATAAGTGAGTTTGAGATTGTTTTGAGTCAGAATCTCATCTCAAAGCACATTTAAAAGTATTTTTAGACAGGCAATGTTTAGAATTTTAGACAGATGATTCCACTGCCATTAATAACATACTTTTCTTCTAAATTTCCTCCATATATGCATATTCATCATTGGATCCTTTTGATAAAATTCCTCAGGTGTACATTCCTCATATCTCCTTAAACTGCATTTGCCTGAAAGTATATGCACATTACTAAAATAATACATCGGTATAATCCCATATTATCCTTTAATATTTACCTAATATAATAAATAACTTGTAGGCCAAATATTAATAAAAATATAAACATTTGTTATTTTGCAATTCTTAAAAATACAACAAACAGCTGCCTTGAGTCTTATTACTGTCAAATGTAAATGAGAGGTTTGATTAAAACTGCCCCAACAGGAGGAGGGTGGTACTACAGGGATGACCCAATATGACCTCTTCTCTCTTGCCTCACTTCCGTCCTACATTTATCTCATTTACCATCGTCTTGCTTCTTATCACCTCCTTTCTATCCTCCTCAATGATGCCTCTGTCTCTTGTCCTTAGCAGCTTTCTTTGCATATTTGTCTGCCACTCTCTCTCATTTCTCTCTCTCTCTCATATATATAAATAAATACAATAATATATACACATACATATAAATATACATGCATGTATGTATGTATGTATGTATGTATGTATATTTGTATGTACTGTATGTATACATACATACAAATATACATATCTCACACACACAATCTTCCTTTACCTCTCTAGAAAATGCTGACTAATTATTCTTCTATTCAACCTACTTCTCTTCCTCAGCGCATGTAGAGTCTTATCAACATGTTTACCAGGCTGTTGTATCTGTGTTTGTTAACTATATTTGTTTTTCCTCATTTGAAAATCCCCCCCTCAAACACAGACACTGGTCAAGTCAACTTTAAAACATAATTGCAATCTTAAGCTTAAGTACAATCCTGCGGTTTGATATGATTTAAGCTTGTTGTATGTACGTGGTTGATAGCTCCTGCCTTTTTGAATTCTGACCAATCAGGGCCTCTTTTCCCTTGTGGGTAAAAGCTAAGCAAAGCTAACATGATATGCCCGATGCCTTGTTAGTCACAAGTCCATCTGGGGAGCCGTCCATCAAAACTGAACAAACCTAAACCACACCGCACACCTAAACACCCGTTTATCTATCAATAAGACGCTCATTGGTAAGTGCAATTGCATTCACACATTCACAATGATTTCTAGGCTTTCCAGACTGATTATTGTGACAAAATTAAAGTAAAATATTGTTCAATTTTCGCTATGACAAAGCTGCAAATACCTGTCAATCAATCACACTGCTTTCAAAGGGCCAAACCTAACAAAAGGTTGCTGTGATGATGATCAGGCGGGTATTGTAATGTATATCATAATGACCCACAAATGCAGACTAGTAGTAGACTGGTGTTTAGTTTAGCTTAATAGCGTGTGCATAGTTACCTCTCTCTTGAACATAGTAGGCCAGATAGAGATCTAGCTCTTTGACGGAGACCGAAATATGTCGAGGCTGAACACAAAGTACAGGATTGGAACATTGGCCTCCTTTCACCAACCGCTCACCATCTGTACTTTCCAATGGGATTCCTTTAAATAGGATCACCATCACAAGGTCCAGCCTCCACACCTACGGTCACAGAACATATGTTTTAATAATAGTTGGAGGAAGGAATATGCAGTGAAAACAAAATATTGAATGAAGCGTTCAAGATCACGTTTTGTCTCATTTAAAAATAACTAAATATGACCTACAGAACTGAGTACAACTAGCACATGGCTACCAGTACACCAAATGCAATGTAGACAATGTATGTACTACTGTACAAATAACTGTTTACAGTAAAGAGATGGAATTATGTAAACATCACTTCCTATTAGCCTGGGCACTGTTTAGCTACTGGATGCGACCGTGCAAGCTCCCTGGAAAATGGTGTAGCCAATATGTCAATATGATGATCCTTTGACTCAGTAGCAGTTCTGGTCAGTAAACATCTTTACAAATATGATCTAATTGGACACTTGATATCACATGGCCTGTTTTTGGCTGTCATTGGCACAGGGGTGTCACCATGATGTTAGCAAAAAATATAAATTCTGACAATTGTCATCTTGTTCTGATTTGGTGTGAATGGTGACTGATCCCAGATCACAACTGCAGTGAGATGCTATCTTAGCTAGGAGCATGTTACTTAACAGGCTTTTTTATACACTTTTCATAACAGTTTTATAATAAAAATGTAATGGTCAAAGGTTTAATCTACCAAGACAGAATGCACCATAGCTTCTAATAAAACTATAGATAGCCTAAGTCACTTCCGCATTATGGGACCTTAGTCTGGAAAAATATGTATGGTAGTAAACGGCGAGAACCGAATGCTTTTTGGATCCCATTTGAATTGTGGCGCAAAGTAGACAAATGATGTTAGTCTATTTGAAAGATAATTGTTCAAGTGAAGAACATTGCAATTTGTTGGAAAAGTATAAAGTAATCTTTAGTTCGTCACCAAAACAATGCTTCCTTCGATTTGTGGATTGGGCGCGACGTCATAACACTTTAGTCTTACTAATTACATATTTTCACAGTTTTATACTTCAACAAATGCACGACCAACTGAGACTTTCTTGACTAGAAACATTTTCTATTAAATACAAAACATCATATGTGTACGTTGTGTCACAAAGCAAGTGAGATCTAAAAATTATTGTTTTCTCACCGTTACACACTACCATACATATTATTTTTTAACTTAGGTCCCATAATGCGGCTGTGACTTAGGCTCTCTATTCTTACTAGCCCTACTCAATATCTATCTAGGAAGGTGTTACCAATTACCTTGTCAGCTTGTCGCAGACAGTCGATACGTCTCATCTTGCCTTTCTGGTCAGGATTAGATAGGACACAACATGCGGCCTTCTTTCCTGTGATTGACAGCACAAAGTCTTCTCTACATTCAGGTCTAATGTCCTTTCTTAGCTTCGCCAACAGACGGCTAGCCCACTTCTGTTTCACCTGAAATCATTTAGATAAACGTCAGTTAATGTACAGAGAAAGAGTCAAGCTAAGACTGGTGTTTAAACTGTCACACAAAAGGATTGCCAAAAGGAATACTGATGTAATCTGGTTTAAGGTCAAATTAACTTGAGTTAATTAAAGTATTTTATTTTAAAACATTTAGATGTGACCTCTCACCATTAGTTTGTGTGATGTTTATGACAAAGGAGTAATTTTAGATATCATAACACAACTCATACCTTGTGGTCTTATAATGATCTCACCTCTGCCTTCTCTCCCAGCAGTTCATCCTTTACGGCTCTCTCTTCTTCTTTAGTCATCCTCTTCTCATGTTTTTTGAAGTACTTCCTTTTCCTGGCCTGCAGGTTGAACCAGGTGTAGGCAAAGGCACGGACCTGGGGCAGCAGCGCCTCGATAAACGGATGGAACTCATCCTAAATATCAAGGAGACAGAAAGAGAGAGACAGGGAGGGATTTTGTTTAAAGTCAAATTTAAACACACATAAATGTTTAAAGCCCACTACAACTTTGAAAAATGCATCAAGGAGCTGAGTGAGGGGAGAGGTTGAGAGGGGGACCCCCATTATTATTAACATAACATTTGAATTTGATGACATATGAGCGAACTAACTGTACCAATGAAAACGTTCCTGAGGTGATTTTTAACGGATACGACGTGTAGTTCTGTTTTCAGCACATGAATGCAGATTTATATAAAAATGTGAATTTGTCAATATTAAAGCCAGCATTGATGTGTCTCATCACAGATCAATCCTGTTACTTGGTTTTCATCTTAAAAAACAGATTTTAGGGTGCAGTGCACAGTGCATGCTCAATTACATGTGCAGGTCACTACGGTTACTGCTTCAAAGAAATGGAAAGACTGGAAAGCATTTAACTAGCATTGTGCCAGAATACATAGTCTTGTGAGCAACAATGATATTGTTAACAGTCAATGAAAGTCTACGACCCCACTTCCTCATAGTGCTGACATGCTTACAGGGGGGACAATGTATCAGACGGACTGTCGGCACAAGCTATAAGTCTAAAGTAGTGCAAATTAATGGAAGAGGCTGAGACTATGCGCTGCCTGGAAAATGTGACCAAACATAAAACGACTCGTTTGACACAATACAAATGTTAAAACATTTGTTAATGGCTACATTTACAAATCCACGTATGATAATAAAATATTTGTTGTCGATAGTAGCTGAAACATTTGCCCGTTTTCATTGTAAAAGCCGTTTGTTAACCGAACACGTAAACAAACGATTTATCTTAACTTAACATAGTGAGCCATATACAAACGTACACACACACACACACACACACACACACACACACACACACACACACACACACGCGCGCACACACACACACACACACACCAATCGCAGACCCTCCTATCGAAGAGGGCGACCTATTAAACTGCAGGAACTAACTTGTCAGAGAAGAAGCTTTGGGCGTGTTTGGCTACCTGCTCGCCAAGCACCTGCTGGGATCTGCTTCTCTGTACTGAATGGCGGATGTGTACTCAGTCATGTGCACAGGAAATACACTGGGCAGAGCCGTTCAATGCCAAAATAGCAAATGTAGGCTCCTGCCATTCATTAAAAAGTGTTTTTAACAGATGTCTAAACTTTACCATTTTAAATTACTCTTTATTCTTAGGGTCCTATTCATGTTGATTTAGGTGCGTTATAGACGGTGCCATTTCCTATGTAATATAATGGTGTTTTGTTGAAGGCTACATTCCACATCTGAAAATTTAAAATGATATGTTTAATGGCTAAAAGGTTGTTTAAAAATGGTTAAACGGTTCAAAGGTAAAACCAATATAATAGCGCCTAAGAGCATTCTAATTATTATATGAAACTGCAACACTTTAACACTTTGAAAATACGAACAGTTTTTATATTCAGTCTTTTTATATTCTTGAGAGATACAGTATACATTTCATTGATGGATTCTTGCTGAGAAAATGTACTGTAAATGTTCCAAAACTGAATGGATCAAATCACACTATCTGTGGTGTCAAATCATATTGCATTACTCACAGTACAGGACAAGATACAGTGGAACTATACTAACACCACTACTACTACTACTACAGTATAATATCCCTTTTTAAGGTATTCTATATATAAGAGATTAGAATACCTGGCTACAGAAAGGAGCCACAGATGTATTATGATGGTGAACACATTACAGCAACATGCACATTTCAACAGCCTTTAGACTTAAAAATAAAACCACCCAAAACGGCTATATTTTTTTATATTTCATGACCTTTGCTAAGCTAACAACCCAGTAAAAATGTGTAGAGGACTCTGAGCATCCTAAAGCTATGGTTGGATTGATGGGTAGTTGGCTACAATGGATGGATGCTTTGGTTTCTACATTGATACCTCAGCAGTGACAATAAAGACCACACTGCCCATGACTTTACACCTGGGACTAGACACATTCAGTCTAACCATGCAGCTGCCGTTTACAGTTGCTGATAAGCTTGGGCTGACCTGTAGCCCAACTTCTTCGGGCACCTGATCTGAGAAGCTTCAACGGCCTGTCAATCTGCCTCTTCCCTCGCTTTTCCCCTTCTGCCTCTCCTGTCAGTCATTCTGTCCCTCGTCAATCTGAAGAGAGCTGCTCCACTTAACAGCCGTGTCCCATTTTTACTTCCTGACATCAATAAACAAGACCCCATCCAAAGTCATAAAAAGTCTGTAAAAACACCAAATCCCAATTACGCTTCTGATGAGTTTTTCAAACTATCCCTCCTGACACACAAATGTCTTGTAGTTTTCACCACTTAGATTGTGTCTATGTACGATATTTTCTGCCGTGTTTCATATTTCTCCTACCTCCTTAAAGCTAGCAACCACTGAAGCAAGAGCAACTGCCCATGGCAGATATTTAAAGATATAGGCTTCTGCTTAATGTAGAATACTGTGGTGTGTATCTTTCTTGGGTGTCTACGATACAGAACCCGTACCAATTGGTTTTCTGTAAGACTCCAGAGCAGGTTTGCTCCTGTTTGTTTGGGGGAGTACTGTAATGATTGAATTTCTGCCAGCAACCTCTGAAACTGGGCCAGTACAGAATAGGTTTTTAGTGTACTTGTGCCAAGCTGAACAGTGCACAGCGATTCACGAATGGGGGAAAAACTGTGCTGTTTCTGTGTGGTTATAGGACGGTTCACAACTGCAGGGAAATAAATAACCCGCACAGAAATATTGGTCTGTTATGAAGGTCACTGTATAAGCTACTGTAGTATTACCATATATATTAAACATTATTTACAATAAACGTACATAATTGTCTGAATTAGCAAAGAAATTACCAAACAGTGGCACCACAAAATTCCCTCATATGCTGCTAGTCCAAGCAAGTGATATTTATTGATATCCTATCAAAATCTAAATTGTTACATCATTACTGTAATTGGTCTACTCCACATTCTGTGTAGCTTGTACATCATTCAAACAGCTGCTGTTTAAAAATCATATGTATACTTAAATGTAAATTGAAAACCCCTACGGTAAAACAACATTTTACTTTTTGCATTGTGGTGACATCTTTTGTTGAAAAAACTCACATTTGTTAGGAAAACATAGCTAAATATATTACAGGTACCAAAGCGATTCCAGTATAGCTGATCAAAGGAAATGTTTTGGCACACACACACACACACACACATACACACACATATATAATATATATATATATATATATATATATATATATATTATAGTTTATGGGATGATCCAACCCAGGTAAGCAGGGAATAAATATGCAACGGGAAATGCTGAGTTTCTAGTGAATCAATTTACAGATCTGTAAAAACAAAATAACTTCAATCATTTGAATGAATGCACTTAATGCAGACAGACTATATAGCATTTATGATATGGTAGGCCTCTGAGATATTAGGCTACTATAGTAATGTCTCAACACTATAGCAAGCACTAGCAATAATCATACTGTCAGAATTGTTAATTGCAAAAAACATATAAATTTTCCTAACACATTATCAAAGTAGAAATAAGTTAAACTTGTATCAACCAGTGTTCCAGAATGAGACACTACATTTAGAAACGGTTTGATTCACGGGCTAAAAAAAGAAGCCGTGCTGACTATAAACAGGCAGAAAGCAGTTCATAGTTCAAACTATAACACACACACACACACACACACACACAGGGGAGCGCAATCCTAGTTTATGTCAATATTCTACAATAAATCCCTTATTAATTAAAATAAAAAATGACTGGCGACAGCAACTTTAAATAGCAGATTTGAATATATAACCTTATAATTATGTGCTGATGCAGTCATGCAGAAGCTGCATAATCCTACTTTATTACAAACCTATAGCCTGAAGCAAAAACATATTTTAATATATATTAATATGAGATCTAAATATGTAGGCTAGTACATTTTTATTTTATAGCCACCAACAAGAACGTATTCACCAAACTATTTCATACATGTATGACGTCTTAATTCAAATGACCGACAACACCTACCCCGGCCCGAACTAGTGGCAGATCCACTCCCGCCCTTTCTAGTCCAGCAGCCCGGATCCTTCAGCGGTCATGAGCTATTGAAACCGACACGCACGCGCACACACACAGGCGTCACAGCCGTATGGAGCCAATCCCACCTTGTCAATACACATCTTACACGGCGACGCTTCCGACAAGAGACATAACCTACATTATAATGCTGTAGCCAAGGCCTACCTGAGGCAGAGAGAGAGGCGAAAACATCATATTGGGGCGACAGGACTGAGAGACCACGCTTTACTTTAGCAGAAACGTCCGAAGTAGAGGGATAACATTTCTTATTCCTGTTGTATCCCATTCATTGACGTGACAAGAAATCCGTAGCTCCTCGCCATCTACTTTAGGTTACATCTCCGGGTTAGAAAACAATTGGACCTTTTTCCGAATTCGTAATACGTAGGCCTATATGGGGGTTGTAAGAAATCCGAGAGCTCTCGTCGCCTTAGATGACTCCACTTCGCAACGTTAACTCCAGAAATGATGACACGCCAGAAAAGTTCAGGCAAGGGAAAAAGAACACCCCACAGAGAAAAAGGCGTAGAGAACTTTGAAATAAATCTTCCGCTGAATATGGCCAGAGGTGTAACGGATCCAGTCAAACTGTGCCATTTAGAGAAGGAAGGCACGGAGGGAGGAGAGGAATAAAAGAATGAGAGAATCTACGGAGGGAGGACTAGAATGACGTTATGAATAGCCCATCCCAAGCACTGGCTTAAAGCCGCAGCAGCTGTTATAGGCCTATTTTATTTCCATAACCTGCCTTACAATACGCACATTGTCGGCACATTAGGGAAGCATTAAAGGATGTCATTCCCTATCAGCCAGGCCAAGTAGCCTAATAACATCCTATAGTGGAGACACATAGAAAAAGTTCGGGGGTTTAAATAAACTACATAGCCTAATATATAGACCAAGGCTACCTACCGGCTGTAATGTCAACATGCATGCTTTCATCCTTAGCCTAGAGGCCTAATGGCCTATTATATATAGCCAATATCGATAATGCTATGTTTCCGAATTGAAACTGATGCATGGGTTGTTTTACATTCTGGATATACGTTTGTAAAAAAATAAGAAAAAGAAACACGTGTCCTTACTGTCCCACATTATGTGCAACTGATCATACAGTCATTGTCTTTAATTAGGCGGTCTCTTAATAATAGTAAGAGCACTACAACATGCCATTAGACTAGCTGTGATCTATAATAGGCTATCAGATATTCAAATTTTCAAACAGGCTAATCTAATATTCTGTTTCTTTCTAGTGGCTGTGCCTGTGCGGTTGCCACAGGAAACTGCAGCATATGCACATGATAACTAAATAAATATATCAAGATGACCTATAGGTATGCTTTAATAGCACATGTGCAAACAATATCTATAGGCCTATTAAGTCGGCTATATTGTAGCCTACTTAATAGGCTATGAGGATATTACTTTGTGGTGGGCATACCTTGAATGACTTCAAATATAAATTGGCTACAAAATAACTTGTATTTTTAATTTTAATTTTAATTGCTACTAGTCTATTTTCATAGAATTTGCATCAGTGTGATGTTATTTCACCTGATATGACACCACTTTATGGGTGTACTTAACATGTAGCCTAATACAGATTTATATCAGCCTGAAATTGTTATTATAGGTCTATGGAAATAGTATATTTATATGGTGCTTTGGTGATAAAGGTATGAATTTAGAACTGAAAGTCCTGTTCCATAATGCCCACATCAACGGACACAAAGATCAAATAAACACTTTTCTTGAACTTCGAAGTCTTGGGAGTGCTAGCCCTGCTGCTTCTTGTTAAATATACGTTTCAATTATTTGACGAGATGCTACATTTGCATCTGTATGACATGCTGGACTTGTATTATTTAGGCCTATGCCTTTAGGGCTCTAGACAGTTACCTTAATACTGTTGGATCCAACCGTTGTGTAGCCTACTCCTATCCTAAGTAGGCCTACAAAATAATAATAATAATAATAATAATAATAATAATAATAATAGGTATAGAGTATAGCCTAATGTGTTAACATTGGTAGATCTATGCTATTTCAACAGCATATAGCCAATTCACTATTTCGTGTCTACTGTATATAGAATTGGCCATATGCTAGACTATTATCTGCTGTAGGCTACCTGTTATTGTAGGCTATTGCTAAATCAAACAATGGCGATCAGGTTTGAGGGTTAACAATTTAATAAGGCTTGGGCCATGCTTGGTCTTGTGGTCATAACTCCGTTGTTAATAGTTAAATATATGTAGTCATATAGGCTAACTATAGGCTAAGAACTGAACTACTGAAACACAAATTTAGCAAATAAGTTAGACGCTGACAATGCTATCTCAACATGATAGTTAGCTACATGAAGCCAGAAAAGTAGACTTATTGGAGAATTCAATCAGCTCCAGCTCTATAGCGACTGTTTGTTCAGTCAATATCCCAGGACAGGAGGCCCTCTGCTGGCCTGGCATTCTAGCTCAGCCCGCTGTCTCCAAACTGCGGCCATTTTCTGCTGACTGACACATAAACCGGGAAACGGAGACTAGAGCTGAACTTCAACTTGCCTTCCGCCGTCCCGCGGCGAACGGGCAGACAGGCCTGTATACACGCTCCCAGCAACACCCCCCGACACTCAACAACTTTCACCGTGAGTGCACACGCTTGTTAGGTCTCCTCTCTCCCCGACACATTAACGCGTTACCCCCGCCTTCACGGCAGGCGCAGCCGGGGAAAGACACAACAGTACTGGTCTATATCACAAGCCGTTACGAAGCTAAAAACATACGAGCGGAGGGAGACCGAAGGGGGAATTGTGGCGACTCCTGCTGCTTTATGTCCGACGTTCAACTGCGTAGGTAGCCTACTCTTCTCTTCCTCGCATTGCGTCTTTTGAAAACATCGAGCCAGAAATGGTAGAGACTATATTTTAATTTGCCATGTAAAACGAACACATTTACCATGTCGAAGCAGAACCGCCGCCGGGGAAGGTTAAAGCTGGTTTCACCGCCTGGCCATCTCGTGCAGTCGGTTGTTATCATTCCATATTCATGTTATTATGCGCGTGCAGGAGTAAATCCGCGGTGCTCGAGACCAGAAACGTCCCGCGCCGAGCCTCGAGCTCCACAGAGAGTGCCCCCACCCCCGCGCGCCGCCCGGTTAGCTGCGGCAGGAGAGAATGGTGAGCTACATTTAGCCTTTACTGTCTCTCTCTCTCTGTCTGTCTGTCTGTCTGTCTGTCTCTCTCTCTCTCTCTCTCTCTCTCTCTCTCTCTCTCTCTCTCTCTCTCTCTCTCTCTCTCTCTATGCCCGTTTCCCCGTTCTTATCCGTATCCTGCCATAGACACTAAGCTCAGGAAATTCACCCCAAAAAGTATGTGCTCTATTGTTTTCTTTTGGAGCAAAACAGATAAAACTAGAGATCCTGCATAAGAAAGCATATATGGATGTGCCTTACTGGAAATATACAGTAGGCTACTGTAGGCTATATTTCTAGTAAAGTCAGATATAAGAATATAATATAGCAATATGTTTTTCTAAAATGCATCAGTAAAATATTATTTAAGTTGTTGTTATACTATATTATTTACTAAATAATACACTTTTATAATAAGAGTTTATGTCAGTATATCGGCTAATTGTGCCTTGTACTAACATATCCTAATTAAGCTTTTTAGTCAAGCACTACTATGTCATAATTTATAGGCTCCTAAAGATACATTTAAATAGTAGATGTCATCAGCCATACAGTAAATCCAATGTTTCATCACACACTGTGGTGTGAAGGCACCTGAAGGGTAGCGACCCCTCTGCTACATTTTTGCTTTTACCAATAAGCCACTTATTATGTACCTGGATCCCATGTGATATTTATTAAAGAGCAGAATGTGACTTACTGTGGTCCAAAACAATAAGCAACTGTTACTTAGCACAACTCAGTCTTAAGATATTAAATACTCGGATCTTGCAGCCAGGATCTATGAATGAAATTTTAATGACACCCGTTGAAAGATGAGTTTCATGGATTGCAGCCACATTTGAAAACTTCACTCTACGCCAGGGAAGCAGGCCAGAGCATACTGAAGGTCATAATGGCAGCATCTAAACGCATCAATAAATAAATAATGAAAATACTCATTGGAATTGATGGCCTCGCATCAACATAATTATTATTTCTAAAGAAGTAGAATGAGGCGTATTCAAATACATATTCCATTTGATCAATTTTCAAATATTTTACACAATTTCTGTTCAAATGTAACACTGAGAAATTAAACATACCATCCAAAGATACTAAATCCGGTATACTCCACATAAACAGTATAGACCTGTTTCTCCCACAGTAACCCTTAAAAAGTTATATTTAAAATATTACTGTAAAACACATGTAGTATAGGTTGCAAGGGTATGTCAAGGCCAAACAGTGTTTTCTACCACAGTTGTTCTCAAATGTATTTGTAATCATCATAGGTCATGCCCACTCATTAAAGGTAGCGTCAGTAATTGTAAGCTAATACACTCAAATTCAGCTAATATTTTAGAAAAATTGTTTATCAACAATCTATCTCCACCATCCATGACTACACCTTCAATTGACAACTGTCTCACCTGATTGAAATAAATGGACTGCATTTATATAGCACTTATCCAAAGCACTTTACATTAATGTGTCTCACATTCACCCACTGATAGTGATTGCTGCCATGCAAGGTGCAACCAACCACCGGGAGCATTTAGGGAGATAGGGGGTTATGCATCTTGCTCAAGGATGCTTACAGGTATACGTCAACACCATGGTTCAAACCCAAGACCTTCTGAGAGCCCAACACCCAGACCACTGGACCACCATGCCCTCTGCATCCTGCAGCCTGCAGCCTGCATCCTGCCCCTTGATGTGTTCAAGAGCAGACGATCATCATTCATTCTAACATCAGACAGGTAAAAAGTAACAAAACAGTCACATAAGAGTGGAAATATTATTAAGTGGAAATTCTGGCCACATTGGCCAGCTCATTACTTTCTGACATTTGAGTGCATGCCAGCTCTTCTGAGCAGACCAGCTTTTTACTGAGTACCATGGCCAAACTGGCTATAATTTAATTTTGAACCCTTACTGCTTGTGTGAATGGTAGTGCGAATCTTTAAAAACAAATTTAGCACATTTTGGGCAGACATTATTTATAACGTATTAATGAAATGCACAACTGTTGTGTAAATACCAAGTACAAATGGATTGTATTTGCGTTAAAAAAATAAATCCATTGTATATGTAGTGGTGTCTCATGCGCAATTAGAGGGTAACAAAACGTATGAATGAAAAATACACAATTATTTTATATTATAGAGATAGAAAGAGATATAAGCTCCCATATTTTCTGTATTCCAACCAGTTACTGCCATCACTATTATGAGTGGGAATGTGTTTTTCTTTATGTTTCTTTTGCTGATAGAGCAGATATGCTGGAAAAACAATAATAAGGATCTAAAACTATATGCAAATTATAACGGGCTTTGAACTGTCTACGATATTATTTCCTTTGTTTGTTGTAATAAATATATTGCATCCCTTTCATCCATCAAGGAGTGGATCCACGAGGGACATTTTAATAGAGACCAATAAGGAGGATATGCGGAACCTTCTAGTTTAGGAAGCAAACAAAGGTGGGCTAGAGGCGTGTGTGTGTGTGGGTGCGCGCGTGCATGTGTGTGTGTGTGTGTGTGTGTGTGCGTGTGTGTGTGTGTCCTATGACAAAAGAGAAGTTCTTGCTGACTCAGCCCCCTTCAATGCATAGTGATTCTTCCTGGAAGAGCATATACGCACGCACATGCACGTGTATGCGCGCACATCGCACACACACTCAGCTAGAAGCTGAAGCAAAACAAGTTAATTTGTACTCAGTATTTTTAAGGATTGTTACGGCACAGATAGTATCCAACAACATATTGGGTTTACATGAGTGTTTCCAACTGAAAGATCTTGGATTTGATGTTTGAACCTATTGGGCTGACCTATCCAGGGATTGATAAAAAAAAGTAGAACACATTATGTTTTAAAAAAGTGTATTTTTTTGTGAGGCAAAAGACAGGAAGAACAGAATATTCAGTGTTTTTTATTTTATTTTAACCTGTGATAGATAAACATATAGGCTGTGTCCACTGGTACCCATTTAAAGCATACGTTGCATTTGTTAATACCATTTAGAAACATTATGTGAAATATATATTCTATAAATACTTATCATTTAAATTTAATTCCGTCATTTATTAATGACGGAAGCAACGGTAAATCCCACCTTAAACAAAGCTATTTGTCTCCATCTAGTGGCTATATTAAATAAGAAATATATCTGGGGCGGCCAGAGATTAAGAGATTATTTGACTCGTTGAAAATTAAACATAGGCTAGGTTATGAAAAGCCAAAAGAACACAAAGTGTATTTAGGTAAAAACAGGATCTTGTTATGGTGCTGAACCCAAAAATTGGAATCTCCAAAAGGGGTACAAATGGTAGTACATGGATTAATTGCGTGCTACCTTTACCCCTTTGCGGTGACTGTAGAAACACAGTGTATATTGGTGGGATTAATTATGTTAATTCTAATTAATAATCCATCATATAATTAATATATTATAATATTTCAGAAATTGCATCTAAATGTGTATTTGTACTTCCTAACATAAACAAAGCTGCTCCCAAGAATTTTTGATCAACCTATAAAATGTAGTGAAAGTACGTGCACATGGATAATAGGGGGCCGTGTAGATAACGTGATGGGAGGGTGAGCAGTAGAGAGAAGTACAAGCCACTCAGCACCTTAGTGAAGTGTAGGCATGTGCTCACTACTGGACACAGAAGTCTCTGCTGTCTCTTTAAGTTGATGATCACTAAGGCTACAAACACATTTGTGATGAAGATGAAAGCCGCTTTATATGAATGAGGCATCACTGAATATTTTACATTCGTGAGCTTCATCACTCTATAGGCTACAGCAAAAATGTGTACCTAATCTGTCGTTTGGAGAACAGTATCAGACATCCCTTGAACCACTGACATATGTGCATGTTCTGTTTCAGGTTGCAAACTTTGCAGTATTCCTGTGGACATGAAACTTTTTACTGGACAGCTAAAGCAAAGCTACATGTCACTTCAACTATTAAAACTACTCAAAACTAACTCTAAACTAAATCTAAAACTATCAATATGAACTTGTGACTGGATATCCTGTCATTTGTATCATAAGTGTAGCAAGTATAAGTATTTTAACAGAATGTATTTAATTACAATATAAACATGTCACAAAACGTATTACACATCTCTTCAAATCTGGTATCCCTGTGCAAATTCTCTCTCTCTCTCTCTCTATCTCTCTCTCTATCTCTCTGTCTCTCTCTCTCTCTCTCTCTCTCTCTCTCTATCCCCCCTCTCTATTCTCTCCCTCTTTCTCCCTCTCTCCAAAATCTAAATGAACAGACTTAACGTTTTCTTAAAAGACACAAATGGAACCCAACAGGTTCAGGATCCTCAAGCTTGACTTTTTTTCTATAATTTGAAAAGGCTTTCCTTTAAATCCCTCAGCCTTAAAGCTTCACTACATCCACGGATACAACAACCAGTAATCTGAATTATGCCTCAAATGATTAAAGCAAGACCGTCTTAGCAGAGGCTTTGTATATTTTTGTCCTATTTTTTTATTTTAACCACACTAACCAACAAAATTCCTAATCATTAAGAATGATTTTATTTTGTGTAGGGCTGTGAATTTTTTTTTATTTGATTTTTAGTTTTTTTAATAAATACCAATATTTGCATTAAGATGTCATACCTTGTTATAGAAATATAACACTTATAATACAATAAAATATATCATTCAGGTAAAAATATGCAATTTGTTAATTGCAATTCATGAAGTGAATTGTGCGATTAATTGCGATTTAATTTTAATTGCGTTTGACAGCCCTAATTTTGTGATTTTGTTTCCTGATATTATGGCATATACTTGGTGTCATTACATTTGTCAGCAAATTCATACAATAAATTCAAGTGCCAATATCATGGGAAATTATTCTACTGAACAAAAATAATCAGAAGCTTTACTTTATTCTGCAACACTGCAACACTCAAACTAAATTTCGAAATATTATTCTACGTGATATCACTGATACCACTCGCTGTAACACACCAAATGCTTTGCTATATCTGAAGTGAGATCTGTCGTCTTCATTACCTGTGTCGGTCTGTTTCAAGGCAAGTGCAGATGTCCGTGTACTATTGTACACAGACAATAGTACAGTATTGTCTGTCAAAACAATAGTGTTGTCTTTAGCTGTGCATGATCATCTTTCTCTGGCTTTAATTGTCTATATCTTAGCATCTGTATCTATCAACCAGCAATCATGCATTTCAGGTACGGGGTGCTTGCAGAAGCTATCCAGTTCTCTAAAAATGAACCCATATAGTGTTCATTTAGGTCTGTGGTGATTTTCTCTGGATAAGAATCTAATGCAGCTCAACTGTAATGCTGGCTGAGAGGAGAATGTGAATAACAGCAAACTAAATGAGAAGCACAGAACAGGCAGAGAGTGTGAACTGTGTCTCAGAAAAGAAGGGCCCATAGTGGATGGTTTGCCAGACATCAGAAACAGGGGCATTGCTTATAGGCTCTCTTGGTCAGGACCCAAACATTGGTATCAGCTCTCTTTATTGGGTCCCAGTATGTTCCAGGTAGGTTTAACCTGGTTTAACATGACAGAAGAACCAGTATGTTCCAGGTAGGTTTAACCTGGTTTAACATGACAGAAGAACCAGTATGTTCAACTTCCACGTAGGTTGAACATAGTTTACATGACAGAAGGACCAGTATGTTCCAAGTAGGTTGTCATTAATCTGGTTTTCATCCCCACATAAAAAACCTGTTTAGGTCTGAAGAAGTCCTGGTGTAAATAGATGTATTCACATCTCTCTCTCTCTCTCTCTCTCTCTCTCTATCATGTGGAGGGCTGTTTTAACAACAAATGCTTATCTATCGGTTGCTAATGAATGGCTTCCAACTCTTTCTCTGCCTCCTTTTTCCACATCCCTCTCTTTCTCATGCTTCTCTCTGTTTACCCTCCCCCTTTCCTATCATTATAAAGATGATTATTTAACTCCTACTGCCCCCACGTCACCACCACCCTCATTTGCCACCCAGAAAGTTGGTTAACATATTTGGCTCTGATTTGAGTCATAGGTAGGCGTCCTCTTGGTAAGCAACAGGTTCAGAGTTACGTCTGAAAAAGTGAAATATAGCAGCTTTTCTCTTACTCAGTGTTGCGCTACAATAAAATATAAAAGTAATTGTGTATAATTTGTTTTGTTTTGTTTTTGACTAATGTAATACGTTTAATGGTTTGGCATTCGTCAATTTGAGAATAAAGCCTATGCTATTCTTTTCTATATGTAGGAAACATCCACACACATATGTCAATCACTTGAGTGAATTATGCAGTTAGATGTACAGTACAAACAATACAAACTTACCATCCACCACGTCTTTGCAGTGACATCATAGCACAACTGCCACTTGACGGAGCTGTCAGCCTTGCCGCAACATCCCGGCACAGCCGACATCGCCATGATCAGCAAGAGAGATGGATGGATAGACGGACGAATAGATGGGGGCTAAAATCCAGTCTTAAAATGAAGTGATGTCGGGCAGACGTTTAGCAAAACAGGATTTAGGCAGTTCAGATAAACCAAGGATTCTAGAAAGATGATGATTAATCTTCTTTTAGTTCAAGAGTCGCTATCTTCTGTGGTTTCAAGTTGTTAGACAGTGTCCTATCCAGTCCAGTTTCTAAGAAAAAAGGTGTGTCTTAGAGGAATATTTTTCTTCTAAGAAACTGTTTTCTGTGGCTATATCATTATTTGAAGAAAACAACATGTAACATTAGTCACTAATGTAATGTAGAAATACAGCCGTAGAAAAAGCATTTTAGAAGTTAAAGATCATCTACAAAAATAACAGACCAGTCTCCATCAGAGCCCAGCCTATTGTCTTCTACAAGCTTCCATCTTTTAAATGTTTGTACATTTTTTCAAAATAGACATTTGTCCTTTACAGTTCCAAAGTTAATTTCAATAATATGTGATGATATATGACCTTTTCTTTACAGGCAATGATTTTTGTTACATCCCAGTGTTTTTCCTGACATGTTTGGTATCTTGTAAAGGTATCCCAAACCCAAATGCTTTGTTAGGCTCCAACCCATAAGGATCCAGTCTCAAGTATTAAAAGTCCAGTTCACATTACTTTAGGAAGGAAAAGGTTATTCTCAACGGGATCCCCATGTTCACACAGCAGTGTCAAAAAGTCAAATAAAAAATGCAAGTATCCTTTCAGAGTTTCAGTCACCATGTATCACTTCAATAGTCCAGTGTTGCTTCCACTCTCAATTCAGATCCAACTCCTTAAGCACCATGCTACCCTAGTTTAAAAACCCTGAAAGTCTTTTAACTCTCCCCCATCTCTCTCTCTCTCTCTCTCTCTCTCTCTCACACACTGTTGTTTATTTCTCATTTCTCTGCCTCATTTCTGATTCCAGTGAGTGGGTTGTCACTCTAAGAGGGAGGAATAGCATCCACACACATACACACACCTCTCTAGCCCCACATGCTTCCTGCCTGGATGTTACCAGCTGTCTAAACACGCATGCACTTCAGCAGGAGTGAAGTCTTGAGCAAACACCAGGGAGAAAAGACACTTACTAATAAATTAGCAGTCCACAGAAAATGCTCCAATGAAACAACTTCACAATGAATGTCTGTATACGTCTGCCTCTCTCACAGCCCGTATCGCTTGCTTGACCGCCTGTCTCCCGATCTGACTGACTTGTCTGTCTGTTACTCCATCCACAGTGACTCAGTGTCCATGTTGAAAATAACACCACTGACCTTTTTCTCTCTCTCTCTCTCTCTCTCTCTCTCTCCTTTCATTTCCCTTAGTGGGGGGACAGTCCAGTGACAGCGCGGTTAGGCTGTCTGTGTGTCTCAGCCCACAGCGCTGAGGAGACATGTCTTTTACAGTCAGAGGGCCACAACTGGACCGAGTAGGAGTTAGACGGTTAAAAGGTCAGGTTTGTGCAAGCTGGCTAAGGGAAGGTCAGAGCTCTACCAGCAAATGTCACACTGCTGTTTTAGGCCGGAGAGACCGACCAGAGGAGAGCCACAGAGAGGAGGAGGAGGAGGAGGAAGAGAAAGACTGCAGTAGTAGCAGTGTTCCTGGTGTGGGCCTTTTTTTGCGTCGATGGTGTTGAGATCCCATGTGTAATATTAGTGGAGTGGAAGAAGGAAGGAGAGGAAAGGAGTGGAGTGGAGAGGAGAGGAAACATTCAGAGAGAGGAGAAGATAAAGAAGGATAGGAGAGGAGAGAATATGAGGAGAAAAAACATTTCAAGAGAGGAGACTAAAAAAGCAGATAGGAGGAGAGGAGAGGAGAGGGAGAAACTACATAGAATATGAAAGAAGAGAACAGAGATTTGGGGAAAGAGTGGGGTCACTCACACACCCACACATCAACAGACCAAAACAAACATCTAATGAGTAGTTCAATCAATCCCCAGACTCCCACCCTTTGGCCAATTAGCTAATTAGCCTCCTCCAGAGGTGTAAACAACCAGCCAATCGGCTTTAAACACAGCTGCCCTGAGCCAATCACAGTCACAGAAAAGGAGCAGCAATAGTCACAGAGGGAAAATTACAGAGTAGCGCAAGTACATGCACACAGTGGAGGTCAACAACACCCACACAAAGTTATACACATTAAAACACACAGAAAAAATCTATACTAAAACTCCCCAGAACCACAACAGACCTCACATTGACTCTGACACTAAACATAAATAATCACTCCTCTCTCTATGGGATAAAAAAATGCCCTCCCTATACTATACAATACAGTAGCTATTGCCCAACACGCAGCTTGTTCAATGCTGTGAGATTAATTGAATGTGACATCCATGCCACGACTTACACTTGTTCACAATCCAAACTGTGAAATGGTAATACAGAGGTTTGTAGTAGAAAGTGCTATTGCATGGACGTATTTAAAACTCTTTTATACAATTATAGGTTACCAATTGGAGTAACAAAAGCTGTTAGGATAAGATATGAGTCAAGTGGTTTGAAGCACACGCTATGTCAACCATGAATGTATACAGTTTGGTTAATGATCTCTTATTAAATTGTCCAGCAGCCCTATATCTTACACTTGGTTAGGTTATACCTTAGGGTTATACAGGTAATGTATAGACGTTTTTCCCCAGAACAGTGGTATGCAATCTGCTTACATGCTTCCTATCCAAATACAGAATGACTTTCGCTCATAATTAAACATTGGTAAAACATGATATTTTAAAATGTTACATAAAAAAAAAAAACATTAACTCAGTGATTGTAAGCTAATACACGTTTGTCAAATTCAGTGACTATCTCCTCACATTCTTCTAGCCGCCCATTCTATGTGCATGCTGAAAAGGTAATCTGGTGTTTCTACACAGCCCTGGTTTTGTAAATGGGAACACAGACAGAGTGGTGCAGACCGCACCACACAACAATATCCCCTATGCAGCCATGGCAATGCGCTTCCAGTGTGTCGGGCGGCGCTTCTGAGGGAGAACTTTAACATTGAAAGTAGACATTTTTTGATCAAGTTCAAATATCAAGCTTTCTCTAGAATGACTGAACCTTTTCATGAAGTAGATGCTTAATGCCTGTTTGGACCACAAAAATAAAAAAGGAAAAGTAACTAAACTAGTTATTTTAGTAAACTAAATAAAATCAGCAACCTAACAGTAGCGGTAATTATTCTTTATTATCATTCTGATCTTATCGCTTTACCAACCAGACAAGCTCTATACATACATATTCTATACAGTAGAACATTTGAGCTGACGCGTGTGCTGTAGCTGAAGTCTCCCTCTAGTGGTTACAGAGGGACATTAATACAAATGCCTCTGAGTGAAAACCTTTCTCTAAATAAAAAATAAAAAAACAGATGGAGCGTCAAAGAATAGATCAGCTTCTGCAATAAGCACACGTAATAATGACAAGACTGGCATCTAGAAGAGTCTTCAGTTCTTCTGCAGGTTCGGCAAAGCACTGCTCTTAGAGGGTGGATAACTGGACAGCTGGGGTCTCTACATCAATGTTCTCAAAAACAAGACTGCTATCCACATTATCTTCCTTTCTGCAAGACAACAGAACAAACACATCTCTTGGTCGTAGTATTGCAGTAGACCTAACAGCAATAGTAGTCAGGGGTGACCGATATTGACAAAATGTGATATTGCAATATTGATATTTATTTAGATAATTTTAAACATAAGTAAAAACACAAAGGTTATGGGAAAATGCATCAAAATATATTCATAACAACACATTTACAACTGGCAGTCATATTAGACTGGTACAACAGGGATTCCAAGCTAGCAAGGATGCATTATTTTTGTTCATTATGTCATTAGCTTCCTCAGCCACACATCTTAATGTTCTGTCTAAATCAAACACAACTATGCCACACAGCCAATGGATGCATCTCTTCA
This sequence comes from Typhlichthys subterraneus, assembly GCA_027564835.1. NCBI lineage: Eukaryota > Metazoa > Chordata > Actinopteri > Percopsiformes > Amblyopsidae > Typhlichthys > Typhlichthys subterraneus. Next base: position 5,817 of record JAODUH010014552.1, on the reverse strand, counting down.
CAAAATAAACTGAGTATTGCACTTTGCAATTGCAATTTTTCACATTGGTGTTAGGCATTATAAGCACTGTAACTTGAACATGCTAATATAAACTTTACATGCAGTGTTGGGCAAGTTACTCAGTAATAGTAATAAGTTTACTCTTTCAAAAAGTAATAATATTACTTTCCTTTTTGCTGGGTATTAAAAGTAATTAGTTACGTTACTAGTTACATTACTACATTATTTTCACAATCACTACCCTGTGTCGCCCCTTCCGAATTATGACAACCTGTGTAGCCAGCACATTTTAGAATTGAATCCTCTTTATTGGAACATTACCTTAGGAGTCAACAATCAGCCAAAGTGAAAACATTGCAGCCTCTCAAACCAGATTATTGGACAGGTTTGTTCAATAAGGCTCCCCTAAATTTGCTAGGACCAGAAATCTTGTTCTTGTAACACAGTAATGCATCATTACTTGGATTAGTAATAGTAATATTATTACTGCTAAGGAAATAGTAACTATTTACTGAAAAAAATGACAGTAACTAGTTACTAGTTACTGCCCAACACTGTTTACATGTACAGTATAGGCTACTTGCTAGCAATGGTAATACACATGATATGGACATTTGTGTAATATTCATATTGTGGCAGCAGCAATAGCAGAAATAGTCATATTTATGTTTCTGTATGGGTGTGTGTTATTAAACAGTAAGCTCACAAAGGTCACTGGCAGTATGGTGTGTGTGTGTGTGCGTGCGTGTGTATGTGTGTCCGTGCGTGCTTGTGTGCGTGTGTGTGTGTGTTAGCACATGTGCTGCTGACCTGTTTTTCTGAAGAAGTCTGCGAACGATGACCAATATGAAGACAATAAAAAGAAAGCCAGCAACCGCTGTAAGACCAACCAGCCAGGGCTGCAGAGTCACAGACTCACTGCTGCTTGCCGCTCTACCTGGAAACAGAGTGCAGAGACGTCGCTTTTACACTTTAGGATTGTGGGTACTGTAGTACTGGTAGTTATCCGCGACATCGCGAATAAATCATGTTTATCTTAAAACAACGTTGATATCATACGGACGTGTGGCTTCTATTGGAGCATATACTATTGATTCACAATCTCGTAGCTGTTTGGCTTGGTTCCAAGCCTAAAGCCCATTTTTATATAAGGAATTTCTGAAAAGTCTGCACTGTTACGCTCTATTGTACCACACCTACTAATTAAACACACACACACACACACACACACACACACACACACACACACACAGCAAACATTAATAAAAATAAATGTATGTCTCTCAAACAGCATGATTATTGCATTTATTATTGCATTATTGACTGGTCACAATAAAAGTCCAGCTTTTATTTGAGCAAATATAGCTATTCTAGCAAAAACAAGTGTATTTCTGTTAAGTTTATATTATATACATAGAATCACACTCCACTTTTCAATTTAATATTGCTTTACTTTTTGCGTTAATTTGAAATACATGTATACAATATTTCTCTGTGTAACCTTTTTGTTGTTGTGATACAGTTAATCAATAACATAACAGTGCTGTTACTATCTGGTTCTTGTTCCTTTCTGGCAAGACATAATTCAACAGGCTATATAAATAGATTGGATTCTGGTTGTGCAGTAAACCAGTGAGGTGTACAATTTGACCACTATTAATTGGCTGCTAAATAACTGTCCAGAACAGTGGCTTACCTTTGTTAGCAGAGCAGCTAAGGGCAGACAGAAGCAGACACAACAGAACCTGAACCAGAGACATATTGCACATGTACTGTACTCGGGAGAACTCAACTGTGCCTTGACTCATGTGTACTTTTCCATGTCTAACGTCTAACACAGTGCGACCCACGTTCATAGTCCAAAGGGATCGGCCAGCTGGTGATAATGGCAAGCTGGTTTATGGCTCTGTCTGTGAAAATGCATTGTGTGTGTGCATATACGGTAACACCACATTAATTACCTGTTCAGAGCAGATTATAAACAAAACAACAGACGTGCAGAAAAACAACCATTTCAGTGTTTATTAGCTCACATTGTTTCCTTTAACAGTAGGCTACATAGTCGTTTTCAGTGGCCCTTTAGTATCTTCGTTGTCAAGTCGACATGAAGGCTCATTTGTACTTTGTCAACAGATAAATGGGTTTGAAGGTGTGGTTTAGCTATGTCTGGTAAACTAAGTGGGGATGTGGTTAATGGGGCTTTTGAACAGGTGTAGGGAAATTACCATCTCTAATCAGGTGATCAGAATGTGAGAGACCATTAAACAGCTATTTTTAAATATGTTGCTTTTTTTCTATGCAGCATGGTCTTACACATTTAAACAATCTATACGAGCACTAAAGACGTTTTAGCGAAACTTATTAGTGTTATCATTTGTCAGAATGCGCTCAGTTATATCTTTTAACATACTGCGTTATACAGGGTTATTCTATCACAAGCTTGAAAGCATGCAATTTCATTTGCATGTGGATGGAGAAGGTTTTTTATTTTATTTTCTTGCCGTTTACAAATATCTGTGTACTGTGTGGACTAGGCATGACAGAGCCTAGGCCTACACTATGTGGTGGAACACTGAACATTCTTGCCTAAATAAAGGGTTCAGACTGTCTGCCATAACGTGATACACCCGTGTATTAATCCCTCACAACAGGTTACAGAAAAATGAATCTAATGTTGGCATCACACGAATGCAACTGCAATCTAAACCCATTTTATAGGTGGAAGAACTTGCTGAATTTCATCACTCATATCTGGATGGTCTTCTGTCAGCTTCCTGTCACCATTGGCTCACACAGACACAGATATGGGGCCATGTATCCTGTCTGGGGGGACGGGGAAAAAAAGAAGATAAAATAAATACTATTAAGACATACACTGTGTCTGTATAGTTGACAAGGCACAGCTGGTGTTAACCATAAAGTGAATGAGGGTCTTAGCACAACTAAATCCGTGAGCTGATTAAAGGGTGACAGCCAATTAAAAATGTGGAGAGCACATTTGATTAATCTGATGAAAATCCAAGATGCTCTTGGATGGATGGATGGATGGATATTTGCTCTGTGTTACATTTTTTGTGCTGATGGTCACACAGCATGATTAGCTGAGTCAGTTCACTAGATGCTCAGTTCAAGGACACGTTGTCTAGAAGGCTGAATTGGATAGCTGAGTTGTGTAACACTACTTACAGTGTTTCTACACAGAGGCAACCTATCGTAATCTCACCTGCTGAGTGAACAGTAAATAAGAAGCATTACATCTTAATTCTCAGTCTGGTCTCTAAATGGAACAGTGCTGTAATCTCGTTGTTTACAGGCCAAGCAGATGTTGCTCTTAAATATCCTTCAAAAGGACCATGAATTTAAATTTAATTTAAAATCTGGTTGTTTCATGGCTTGTCCCCCAAAATAGACATGCTGAAAAGACTGACACATAGTAAATGTCAATGACACTGAAGATGAATAGTACGTTTCTCAGACTGCAGAGGCGCACCACCAAACAATCCTATAAAACAAACATCTGACCCATTCTGGCGAGTTATCCAGTAAGTTTAGTCCATTTAGAAAATGTGAAGGCATTTGAAACACTATACAAATTCATTAGATTTAATATTCCTCAAATATTAATCAAATTAACATCAGCATAAATTTACACCCCCCAAAAAAAACAAAACAACTAATCACAGAAGCCCATAATCATAATCACCAACATAACTTTGTTATTTCTGCTATAGTTCAGCAAGGTTTACCTTTCAGCAAGCTTGTCTTTGTCCTGACTGGTCATGGCAGGCATAAGGAACCCATAAAGTAAATAATGAATAAACAAATTAAATATAAAGGGAACACAATGGTTAGGTATATACCTGGTTACACAGGGTTGCTTTCATCTTCTTTCTTCTTGTAGAAAGCTTCAGTCAGAATGTAAGCCCAGTAGAAGACTGTCATGGAGACGTTTACCACCAACACACACATGGTGACTGGATGGAACATGGTGCACTATAGCTGCTCGTACGTTATCTTCCAACGACCAGCAAGGGCTGTGTCTGTCTCTCTCTCTCTCTCTCCACCTTCTGTGCTCCTCCCTCCCCACAGTCACTCCTGCATCTTTATACCTCCTGTTGCTGCTGGGGTGGGTGGTCTGGCAGATTAACCTGACACGCCAGATGTATTGTTAGTTACAAGTCCATCCGGGGGAGCAGTCTGTCAAAACTGTTCGAACCCCCCTCACATCGCCACCCTCGCATAACATTTGATTTATGCCATGACAAAAATAAATACAAGTCAAATCAATGTGAATACAAAGCGGCAGAGGTTTGTGTTTTCTGTAGTCATAGTAAACAGAGCTGAAGTCTGCCTGACTTAATTATGACTCTTCCCAAATATAAACGTTAATAACTCAAATGTGTTATTCTTGGCAGGGAAGAATATAATCAGTTTTATGTTAAGTATGATGGAACATGTTTAACAAACTTTATCAGGGAGTACAATTACAATACAGATAAAGCAATTTAATCAAGATCAAAACATCAAATTATTTAGCTGCATATTCAATTGCAAGTAAAAATACCACGTTCTAATAATTCAGACAAAAAATAAAAACTGGATTTCCTTATCATTCCATAGCTGACAATGTAGAAAAACACCCAATTTTTCCACACAACCCCAGAGTCCAGGACAGATTTAAATTACAGCAACAGAGACATGCAAGCCAGCTAAACGATTACCATTCTGGTATTGCCACTGTCCAGTTTGTATTAGCAAAATAGACAAGATATACGGTACATACATATGTATTTTTATGGCTGGACACAAACACATTTGAGTGTTTTACTCCCATGTGAAACATCCTGGGTTGGATAGCTGACATTGGACTACCTGTAAGCATCCCAGAGAAAGATGCCTCACATTACATAATCAAAAACATCTCCTAAATTATAACTGTCAGAGTCCACAAGCTCTAAAGCCAACATCTGAACAAATCCCAATTATACTAATTTCCATGCTTGTTTGCCAATAAAAGTGTCATGTAATAACATGCACGTCTTTTGAGCTGGTCCATCCATCACACATGTTTGTCCAGCAAGAGGACAGCCATAGTCTCCTCAGCCCTGTAACCTGACCAGTCCGTCAGCGTACTGGAACTGGTCGCTGTTCTCGTACTCCAGCATGTCGAGGGCCACCTCGCAGCTCTCCTTGACGACGCGCTCCCCGTCGCCGCGGAAACGCTGCAGCACGGCGACGCACTCCTCCTTGCCGATGGAGCCGAGGGCCTCGGCGGCCTCGTGCCGGACCATGGGGTTCTCCTCGGCGCGCTCCAGCGCGGCCCGCAGTGCCGGGATGGAGGCCGGGTGCTGTACCTGACCCAGGACGTAGCCCACCTCGTGGCGGAACAGGGCGCTCGAGCACTGCAGACCTGCACGACAAGGCTCAGTTAAGGTACGGTCAGCTAACAGGGCACTCGAGCACTGCAGAACTGCACGACAAGGCTCAGTTAAGGTACGGTCAGCTAACAGGGAGCTAGAACACTGCAGACCTGCACGACAAGGCTCAGTTAAGGTACGGTCAGCTAACAGGGAGATAGAACACCTGCATGGCAACACTCAGGTGTCAGATGATACTGAGACGCCTGCCGCCAAGCTCGCCTCCACCACACCATCCTTGGAATTCTCAATCTAAAACTACTTGCCTATCAACGTCCAGGTGGGTAGTTGTTTGTGTTCACCAACTTTAATAGACTGCAACTATCCATCCATCCATCCATATCCGCTTATCCAGAGTCGGGTCGCGGGGGCAGCAGCTCCAGCAGGGGACCCCAAACCT
>JAODUH010014551.1:33315-61506 GCA_027564835.1 Typhlichthys subterraneus | reverse complement strand
GGGGGGGGACACTGTTGTCAGAGCCTATGTACCGAACAGCAGTTAGGCGTAGGGCTGCACAATTAATCGAATATCGATCACGATTACGATTTTTTATTTTATTTTTTATTTTTTTAATAGTGTCAACTCGTTTGTTTATTTTCCCACTGAATCAAAAAGACGACAAACTTGCCTCCACAAAGCTCCTAATCATACCCCTATGCATGCCTGGGAAATGTAATAACATTTCTACACAAAACATGGCAAGTCTGTATAAACATAACTGTGTGAATTATAACTGTAATAGCATAGTTTGTGGATGAGTATTGTGGAAAATTGTGCTTAACATTTTAGATATTCTATTTTAGATATATATTAGATATTATAATGGCGATTACGATGTTGGCTTCAACGATTAAATGAAGATGATCGACTGCGATCTTGATATTTAAAATATGTGCTCTGCTCATAGAAAACTCTATGTATCAAATCAAGCGCTCCCTAGTCGAACTTTCCAGCCATAGTTTCCATCTTACTGGTTGAGTAAAAAGTAAACAGTTCTGCTATTGTCATCGCCTGGCAAAAGCGAAACAAAATCAGCCTTGAAGCGAATAAAATATGTAGGATACGTCGTATATTTGCGTTGCAAACATTCACGTGTGTATGCAGTAATTTACTACAATGCATTTTAACCGACGCGTTTTCGCCTCGTGCTTCCAGATACCTCCGGAGCACCGACCGGGATCTCTGTGAATGTTTACCCGCCATAGGAGCACTGTCATGCTCCAAACCTCTGGGAGAGGTACGGAGAAGCCATGGAGAAAGACTTTCGGTCGGCACCAAAGTGTTTCTGGAAAACCGTCCACCACCTCAGGAGGGGTAAGCGGCGTACCATCCAAGCGGTGTACAGTAAAGATGGGACACTGATGACCTCAACTGAGGAGGTAATTTGGCGGTGGAAGGAACACTTTGAGGAACTCCTGAATACGACTGACATGCTCTCTATAGTAGAGACAGATCTGGAGGCTGATGGGGGATCATCGTCAATTTCCCTGGGGGAGGTCACCGAGATAGTCAAGCAACTCCACAGTGGCAAAGCCCCGGGGATTGATGAGATCCATCTAGAAATGCTAAAAGCTTTAGATGTGGAGGGGATTTCTTGGATGACATACCTCTTCAACATTGCGTGGAAGTCGGGGACAGTGCCAAAGGAGTGGCAGGTTCCTTTGCGAATGTGCTTCCCCCTTTCAAAAAAAGGCAATAGAGAGTGTGTGCCAATTACAGGGTTATCACACTCCTCAGCCTCCCTGGTAAAGTCTACTCCAAGGTGCTGGAGAGGAGGGTTCAACCGATTGTCAAACCTCAGATTGAAGAAGAACGATGCAGATTCCGTCCTGGCCGTGGAACAACGGACCAACTCTTTACTCTTGCAAGGATCCTGGAGTGGGCCTGGGAGTATGCCCTTCCGGTTTATATGGGTTTTGTAGATCTGGAGAAGTCGTATGACCGGGTCCCCCAGGAGATACTGTGGGAGGTTCTGCGGGAGTATGGGGTGAGGGAGTCCCTTTTAAGGGCAATCTAATCCCTGTATGCCCAAAGCCAGAGCTGTGCACGGATTCTCTGCAGTAAATCGGACTCGTTTCAGGTGGGAGTTGGTCTACGCCAGGACTGCGTTTTGCCACCAAACCTGTTTCTGATATTCATGGACAGGATATCAAGGCATGGTCATGGTGGGGAGGGGTTGCAGTTCGGTGGTACGGGGATCTTATCGCTGCTTTTTGCAGATGATGTGGTCCCGATGGCATCATCGGTCTGTGACCTCCAGCACTCACCGGATCAGTTCGCAGTCGAGTGTGAAGCGGCTGGGATGAGGATTAGCACCGCTAAATCTGAGTCCATGGTTCTCAGCAGGAAACCGATGGGAGTGCCTACTCCGGGTAGGGATTGAGTCCTTACCCCAAGTGGAGGCGTTAAAGTACCTCAGGGTCTTGTTCGCGAGTGAGGGGACATTGGAGCGGGAGATTGGCCAGAGAATCGGAGCAGCGCGAGCGGTATTACAATCACTTTACCACACCCTTGTGACGAAAAGAGAGCTGAGCCGGAAGGCAAAGTTCTCGATCTTCCGGGCAATTCTGGGCAATCCCTACCTTCACCTACTGTCATGACCAAAATAATGAAATTACGGGTACAAGCGGCTGAAATAGGTTTTCTCAGGAGGGTGGTGGGCATCTCCCTTAGAGATAGGGTGAGAAGCTCGGCCATCTGTGAGGAACTCTGAGTAGAGCCGCTGCTCCTTTGCGTCGAAAGGAGCAGTTGAGGTGGCATGGGCATCTGGTAAGGATGCCCCCTCGGCGCCTCCTTAGGGAGGTGTTCCAGGCACGTCCAGCTGGGAAGAGGCCTCGGGGAAGACCCCAGACTAGGTGGAGAGATTATATCTCCACATTGGCTTGGGAACGCCTCAGGATCCCCCAGTCAGAGCTGGATAATGTGGCTCGGGAAAGAGAAGTTTGGGGTCCCCTGGTGGAGATGCTGCCCCCGCGACCCGACTACGGATAAGCGGATGAAGATGGATGGATATTTGACAAAGCAAACAAACACTTTACTCATCGGAAATCATAGGCAATAATTGTATCCAGATAAAAGCAGTTGAGATGGCAATCACTTAACAGAAATGATAGCAGCACCAGAATTACCGTCAGACTTCCCCTTTCCTCAAGTTGGATATACCAGTCCGTCTTTTTTAAAGGGCTCTGCAAAACATGGGTACTACTGAGTTTTGACTATGTTGTTGACCATGGATTGTATGTTAGATTTACCAATCTAATTCAATCAGTAGGCTATGTAGGCCCAATTGTTACAATTTAAAATGTTGCCCAATTGTAGCGTAACAGTTTGATGATGCAAATCCCCCCACATAGATAACTACACGTGTTAAAATGTAATCTCAAATTTTATTTAAAAGGACTACACAACATATTTATACACAAATTTCACCTTGACATATTCGCCTACATTTAGTAATGTACATTTGTAAGATCACATGGAAGTAAAATACTTTCTGCAAAGACATTTGGAATAATCATAATCAATGTCTATAAAAGGAAACACAAATCACTTGCAATTGGATATAACAATAATATTGTGCATCTAGTAAAATGAACAATTTCTCATCTAACTCAGAAACAATGAAGGCGAAAGATACCCATCCATAGGAGGTAAAATGCACTTGGGCTTGCTGTTAAGTTTTTTCTTTTAAAACAAGACAAGGAAATGCCACTAATAGAGAGAGAAGCTTTGTAACAGGATTGCTGGAAGTAATTTTTATGTCAGTATAGCCTACAATTATAACAAAACTTAAAATTGTACAGTTTGTCACACAACATAAAAATATAAATGTATTTACATTTTAAAATTTACGAAACATTAAAAAAAATGTTACAAATGCTCTTTAAACAGTTAATTGTCCACCGCAGATATGCATCACAACCGACATGTCAATTTAAAAATTGCTAGTGGACTTGAAATTGTCTACTGCAGGTCAGACGTTTGTGCCATTCTGAGTCGTTTCACCACTCCTTTACTGTCTACACAGTCGTTTTTTCTTTGATCCAGCCAATTAACACTGTGACAGTTGAGTAAATGCCAGGCTTATTTCTGCGGGCACAGCCGTCACCCCAACTGACCACACCAGCCAAGAACATGCGCCCCCCAGTGGATGGACTGGTCAGAGGACCACCAGAATCACCCTTAGAAGCAAAAAAAAAGGATGATATTTCCTTTCAAATACAGTGTGACATTTAACAGAACATGTGTAGATATTCTAAACACATACTGTATAATAGGCATACGGATGTTTAATTTGATTGAACACATGCAGTGTGCTCTCTATTATTTAGTTGTTCCACATATCTCTCATTTTTACTCTCTGCATACTGATCGGCAGACCTGTTGTAAAACAGGTTAGACACGGGTGAGGATGGGCGGTGTACAGTACCTGGCAGGCGTCAACACCGCCACTGAGCACTCCTGCACACGTCATCCTGGAGGTAATCTGCCCACCCATCAGCTGGTCACAGACTGTGCTGTTGATGATACGCACCTGAGCCTTTTGGAGCACCTTCGCTGCATAGCCTGGAGTTTACACACAAACCTATGCTTAGGCTAAGTATGTACCGTAGCAGAGTTCACTGTGTCAGGGACACAAAGGAAGGAAGGGTTGGGACATTCATTCAAGTAGGAACTCTAAATAACCAGATGCATGACAAGTGCAGGCAAAGTAAGTGCTGCTAGTCGAGTTCACTGTGGCTGTTTCTCAATTCCAAGAACGATAGGTAGGTACACACTTGTGTTCTTGAGAGGTACGTTCTTGCCAAGTGTCCTTCTGAAAATGGTCTTGCAAGAATGCGAGGACAGATCTAGATTGGTACATCACATCTATGAAATCGGTGTAGCAAATTTTAAACTAGAATCCATCTTGATAAATCGACCACACATTTGAAGGTAAAGCATATATTCTCGCTTCAAAAACTCTTAAAACAGCATTTCGTAACAACAGTATTTAGAAAAGTATAGCTAGTACTGTTGTGTGTTTTCTGTGACTGCCATTGCCGCTTGTTGATTAGAAATGCATTCTGGGATATTCCACGGACAAGTTCACACACAAGTTACCACTGGATGCATCCTTGGTAAAAACCATTAATTGAGAACACTTGATGGTATTTTATCCGTTCTTGGCTAGATGCGAACTTGTGAAATGGAAGAGTACTTGACTGTGAATGATGATATTTCACAAGTCCGCAAGAACAGAAAATAATGCATACTGAGAAACAGCCTGTCAGGGCACATCCCTGTGTTTGGAACACAGTTCCAAGTTCACAGAGAAACAACAAACCAGTTAGTGATAAAGGAAAATCTTCCAGGATTATCTTGTTTATATTATTGATTTTAGCTTGCATTGTAACTTGCAATATTGAGTGTCTTATATTTTCATGTTTTATCCTTGTTCTGCTAATTTCATTTTGAAGCACACTTGCATTGTAACTGCACCCCAGCTCTGAGCCTGACTCCACCCACTACAACATTGAAAAATGCATCAGGGAGCTGAGTGGGGGGAGGGGCAGGTTAACATTTACTTTAACATTTGATTTTGATGACGTATGAGCATACCGCTGAAAACCAGCCAGGTCCTGGGGTGATTGTTAACGGATATGACGTGTAGTTCTGTTTTTAGCCCATAAAAATTCAGTTTCTCTTTTTTAAATGGGTACGTTGTCAATATTAACACGAGCATTAATTTGTCTCAATACAGATCAATCTTGTTACTTTGTTTACAGCTCAAAAAAACATTTTAAGGTGCAGTTACACTTTAATGTTCATGTAATCCCTTCACTGTAAAACACTTTGAGCTGCAATTCTTGTATGGAAGGTGCTATACAAATATTGTGCATTTACTGTTTTGTTTTTTTTAAATTACCACCACCACCATCTACTACTCTATTGAAAGCTTCTAGCATGTGGCTAGAAATTGCCATGGTTGTTACATGGTATTTTCATAGAACATACGTTTACACATGTTTAGGAAAAGTATAATTACTTAAAAGTATAAAAGTATTTATAATCGTGGTCGACATCTGACAAACAAGTTTTCTATTCTTGGCCCTTACCTCCTTCCCGGGTGGCACCCCAACCACTGATCCAGACGGAGCTGCCCACAGGAAAGACATGCTGGGGTGATGGCATGCAAATGGGCCTGATATAGTCTGTGTAGGTCACAGGACTATCCAGCTCCATGAGGGCAATATCATAGTCAAAGGTCCCGGTGTTGTAGTAAGGATGGGGTATGATCTGCTTTAGTTTTCGTGTCACAACATTCTTTCCAATCTGGCTTTGGACGTGGAGACCCAGGTGGGCATCCCATGTGCCAGGCTGAGAGAATCTAAGGCAACGCAGAGATGCTTGTTAGAGTCAAATCATCACAAATATAGTGTGTATATATAAATATAATGTAGAGGGCTGGATCACAGCTTGACCCCTTCAGTCCATCACTGAGAAAAAAAGCAATAATCAACCTGGTTTTGGCGTCGTCTTGAACACAGTGGGCTGCGGTGACCAGCCATTGTGGGCTGATGATTGAGGCTCCGCACACATGGCCAAACGCTTTGACCTGGAGGCTGACCTGCCACGGAAACTCTCCTTCATCTGCGTCTTGGCCGCCCACAATACGAGAGGACTTGAAAAGACTCCTGCCACAGTCTGTTAAGGCACACGCTCGATTAGTCACTATTAGGCGTGTAAAAAACTAAATATTGATATACATATATATGTATAGCTTATCGAAAACAATGTATTGATTTTTACAGTATTTCTCAGTCGCTTTGGTACATTTCTCAGATCAGAATTAAAATGCTCAAAACTACTTGTTCAACCTCCACATCATCAAGTTGCTTGTGTACCTCATAAAGGCAATTTATCATTGTTTTTGAACAAATTACAAATGCTGTGGCACATTCATGCATATTGTCATTTACAATATCTGCCATTTCCTACATTATCAATTGCTTATGGCATGTTGATCAAAATATATTGTACTAGCTGGTTAGTCTTAGCCCACAAATCATCTATGCATTAGTTCATTGTTTATGTCTTCACATGCAAAATTGTAATTGCAAGTTATCATTTGTATTAGACTATTACGTAAATGTGTCCTGAATTGATAAGCTGTTCTCAGGTGAACTTTGACTTGACACCTTTAATGGGGAATATGTGAGGTGGTGGATCAACCAGATCAATTAATGATCAACCAGCTAGTTAGATGGACAGAAATAGACAAGCTGGTTTGCAAATCTTAAGACTGAATCCCAAAATTTACCAAAGTGACTGAGAAATACTGTAATAGTTTACATTTACCAAAAAAGTATTGACAGATAAGATGTTCATGTGTTTAAACTTTAAATTATATGTATTGTATTTCCAGAATATTGCCAATACACTATTATTGCTAATGGTAACATACTGCAGTTTTCCTCGTCAGATCCATCCTCACAGTCGTTTATACCATCACACTCTGGATTCTCCTTATCGATGCATTTTTGGTTTTTACATTTATATGCAGTAGCAGAGCAGGTTACACTGGAGGCTATGAGAGAAGGCAAGAGGCACATTTAATGAGACCAAACATTTAGTTATGGGACTAAATCAATAATTAAAATAAAAACACTAACTCCTTCCACAGCTGAGCTCATCAGACCCATCTCCACAATCGTCTTTGCCATCACAGTGCTTCTTCTCAGAAACACACTTGGTGTTTCGACATGTGAACTCTCCTGTCTTGCACGCACCTTGAACACAGAAGAACTGAGAGTAAGAGGTGACACGAAGAGCCTTGGTGACCTCGTGCAGTCCCCTGTCAGCACAAGGGGTCATCCTTACCACAGTTCAGCTCATCAGAGTTGTCCCCACAGTCATTTACGCCGTCGCACTTCCAGAATAGGGGTTTGCATAATCCATTTGTACACTGGATGTCAGTAGGCTTGCATTCTGGAAGGAAAGGCAGTTCTATCATCTCCATGGCCTAGTCTGTGCAGGCATTAAACTATTATTAATCTTTACATTTAATTTGTTTTTAATTTAGGTTTTCATTAGCCTTGCTCCGCCCGACTATCGCTCTCAGCTAATTTTCCTTTTGCTGAGATTACAGTCTGGTGAGATGACGTTGACGTCAAGCGTGTTTGGAAATGGTGCTAGAGCTAGATGAGGCGATCAAAACAGTTGTAGCAACGTCGATTATTTAAGCGCTGTCCAATAATTTCTAAATTAACCAGAGGTCGACGCCCATTAGGAGAAAACGACTGGGAACACTTCCCAAAGGAGGGTTGCCGTGGTCTGCCAGGCTAGGTTTTCATAGCCAATCCTTTGAAATGCTGTGAAGGGTGTATGGATGCTTCCATTAACAAGAGAAGTGGTGTGTAATTTGAATACACGTTGTACTCACGGCAGTTCTGCTCATCGCTCATGTCACCGCAGTCATTCCAGCCGTCACACCTGAGGTCTGTCTTAATGCAGCGATGGTTCTTGCATTGAAACATCTGTGGACAGGCTGAGGAAAGGGAGAAGGCTCTCACGTCTACAATGTTTTATCTTCAAGAAGGCAGAGCTTTTGATGTGACGCCACTGACATACTAAAATAAATGGTTGCTGCACTTACGGTCCTGAGAATCAATGGCTTCAAATGTGGCATTGAAACCTCGATCAACGTAAGAGGAGTCGGAAAAGAACACCACAGTCATCTGGTTTGTGGGGCTGGTCTCTGTCACAGATTTGTCCTTTTTTTCTCCACACAGCCTAGCATTGAGACACACAAGCAGGAATGTCAGTTTGTTATGCAATAACAATGTCAATGATTGCATCTAAAATTATTTTTTACAGATGATGTAGATGATGATGATTATTATTAGTATTATTCAGTTAGTTGTTTGTTAATGAAACTGGTGCACATCCAGGAGGTTAAGGATAATATAGGCATGATTAAACACGTTTATTGGATTTCAAAATGTTGTCTTGCTTTTAATCCTAAATATGTATGGTATATGCCTCACCTCTTATTGTTAATCTCCACATAGTCCTTGCTACACTGTGCACTGTGCACATGCCCTGGCTCAGCCAAGAGGAATTTATCAAATGTCACTTTTACAGTTTTACCCAATGGTACCTGTAAAAGACATTGAACAGAAATATAAAAAAGAATGTTGTTTAGCCACATGAAATACAATTAATTTTCTTATGAATGAACGATGAACATGCATAACAGACAGAAGTAAAACAAACTAAAAATCATCACTACATTTGTAAAATATACAAACATAGCTTGCATGTCTTACCTCAATAATCCACCGACAGGAAGTGTTTGGTGGGTAGAAATTTGGGTAGTTGGGAGAAGTGAATGTACCCTTAGATGCTTTCAACTGGCCACCGCAAGTAATTACTTTATCAAAAAGCAGAAAGCATTCATTAACATTTTATGCTCACATATGGTAGTGGGAAACATATACAGTATACAGAGTACTTGTTATTTTAAGTATCACGCTTCAAGGACCCTTTTGTCAAAGCTGTGGTCTGTGCTATAAACCAATGGGTTTTAAAGTAAAGACTTTGAAATATTACTCATTCTCATTATTTGTTAAATGTGCAAACGTGAAGACGTCTGTAAATACAAAAAGAAAGCATTTTTATTTGTATCTTTATCATATCATATATATCATATCTTAATTTTGGGGAGTTCGGGAGTAGACCCACCTGGTTTGACCTGAGAGACACTTGCCATGATGCCGGGATAGTTGTTCTTCTCATTTGTGATCAGTGTCACCAACATTACGTTGCGGGAGGAAAAGAAGGCCATTGGATTACTTGGTGAATGATACCCACAAATCCTGTCGGGATGTCAACACACAATTTAGGGCTTTGAGACATAAGATGCACAACATGCACACAATCTGACCAGCAGAGGGACCAACACACCACCGTAACTCATATTTTACAACCGATTCTCAAGATTTACCCCTTTTCACCCATTTTCAAGACAATTTGACATTGTCCTGTAGATGTGTGGCACACAGGATAATGGCTAACATATGAATCTTAATATTTTGCTAAATATTCTGATTAGAATTCAAGTAATTATGCAATGTTTTTTTGCTAGATTCCATATTTAACTTATAAAATGGGTAAATAAAACAAAATGTTTTACTTGACCATCTAATTAAACTCCATTGGAGTATCATGTAATGAGAAAAGCTTTATTATTGCTAACTTGTGATAATACGGCAAGATAGAATGCATATTCTATAAGAATAATAATAAGAATAAGGCCGTTCCTCCCAAGGGAAGCGACACAACTCCTGGTCCAAGCTCTAGTGATTTCCCACCTGGACTACTGCAACTCTCTGTTAACGGGACTACCAGCGTGCTCTACTACATCCTTACAGATTGTTCAAAACTCTGCAGCCCGCCTGGTATTCAACCAACCCAAGTTCTCCCATGTAACCCCCCTCTTCCGAGAAGTTCACAGGCACCGGTACTGGCCTACAAGGCAGTAAAGAAAACTTCCCCGATACCTCCAAGCAATGGACAAGAGCACTTTGAACTACCACCTCGGCTGGCCAGCTGGTACTGCCATAACTACGAGGTCTCTAGACCCGCTCATAGATATCTTGATTGTTTTCTGTCCTGGCATCACAATGTTGGAACAAGCTTCCAGCAACAGTCAGGACTGCTATGACCTTAACCATCTTCCGCAAGAGACTCAAGACACACCTATTCACAATCCACCTCGATACCTCAACTAGCGACATTTCCACCACGTAGCACTCGATGCTAACTCAAGTTTCTTATTCAAATGTGTATTTTCACTCTACCCTACTCTTACCCTAAACGTACCCTTATGTACTTAGCCCTTTAGTATTAGGCACTATATTATTCAGGCCACTAGGAACACTGTTGGATTATTTATTTACGTTGAGTAAAGTGGTAGTGGTAGTAGACATGATGACAAAATGCTGGAACTATTGTGATATAAAATTGGTTTCTTACAATTATTGACTGGCAATAAGCCAGTGACGCCATGACCTGTCCAACTAATGACAAACGTACTACATGTACAGTAAGTCGTTTGGTTAAAAGCGACTGCCAAATGCCGTAAATGTAAATAAAATGGCGTGGTGTGAAGGAAAGGCAGAGTTCAGACTTACTCTCCCATAGCACGACTCTCAATAGCCACCAAGGAGTCGTAGAGTTTGACAAAGTCATTGCTGCAGTTCTTCTCCAGGTTAAAAGTATCAAAGTCCAACTTGACCACATATCCAGGATCAGCCCTTAATTTCCACTGGATGAAGGTGTTGGGGGGGTAAGGGACATTGGGGAAGCCTGGAGACTTGATGGTCCCTATGTAATTGACCCTGGCATGCTCAGAATAGCTGTAGTGTCCTGGAGAGAGAGGGGTGCATTTTTTAAGCAGCTTACTGCAAACAGATATATAAATCAATCATTCTCAAATAATTCCATCTACAGGAATGACATTGCCCAGTTGGCCTCAACCCAACATTTATTGCAACATAGTGAAAAAGAAAAATCATAAACTGGCTTAAAGACATGCTAGATTTCGGTTTCATGCTTAGACTGGCATGTAACAATTACAATACTATGCAACTGTTGTCATTACCGTATAATCCTATTATGCATGATTCATACATGTTTCTGAGCAACGCTTAGTTAATGCACATTTAAATATCCAGTAGAGACAATATAGCCAGCAGATCAAGCAATTTATATTTTATAATGGGTACTCACCACTGAGAGCTGTTGAGACCATGCGAGTGTCTACGGCTGCAAGATATACATGTTTTAAACAACCACCAAAACTTTATGACATGGTGACGCTCTTAAATATACATAAAGCATCACTCTACCTGAAGAGACTATGTTATCGAAGGACAGATATTTGCCAGATCTGGCAGCGCTACGTTCCTTGTCCATGGTGGACATGGTATTGTCAACAAATGCCTCTTGGCCAGAAGGGACGCTGAACTCAGACAGGTAGTACGCAATCACACTGCCTTCACTAGAATAAGAATGGAGGACATGGCATCAGCACAGATTTGTGCAAAAAGAATATGTAAAAACACATTAGGTCAATATACTGTATGCGCAAAGAGTGGGCAGGCATCATACCTGAATGCCTGAACTGTAGAATGAACATAGTACTTGGCAAGCGGCGGAGCCTTGGAATAGATTTCTTTTAGCTGTATCAGGAAAGTATCAGGAAAGACATTGGTTATTTGGAACCGCAGACTGTTATTTGGAGGAGTTATAGTGAGTGAATCCCTGTCTCACCTGTGAAGCGACCTTTGCAGCCAATGCTTTAAATTCTGTGCTGTTGGAGTCTTCGTAAGCATCCACAAACACCTGGTTGGTGATCCGCATTGAGCCAGTATACATCCTTTTCACCTTCAGATCTTTACGGACTGAAGGAGAAGGGATGCATACAGTACAACGTTGTTACCTGCCGTCATCGGCTATTGGGGTTTCTTGTCATAAAATGTAGTTTACATTTTTTATTTAGAATGTCCATGCACAAATAAACTGCATTTATCCCAAGGTATGCATGTAAATTCCTCTTCAACGTAGATTTGATAAAATTATTAGGATAAATTACTATTTAATCCGAAAACACTGAAGGTGGAATGTACTCTGCCAAATGCATCTTGGTAAAGACGTTTTAGAAACTGAAACCAAATGACGTCAGTGAAGTGTCAAGATACCTGTCTTGGCTTGGCTTACAGGGAGAGTTATTTACAGAAACAATCTAGTTTAAAACCTAGATTGATAGTTTAGTTCAGTTAAGGCTACTTACAGTGGAAATGCCAGACTAAGAGGCCAGTCATAAGCGCAAGAACTGCAGCCAAGACTACCACCCCAATCACAACCCCAACTCTACCAGGACCCTTCTTCTTCTCAAGTTTCTTTACATCAGAGGCTGGAAGAAACTGGACAGTGGAGTCCCAGTCTTTGTCCTGGTAAAACAGAGAAAGACATGAATGATACACATCATTCATGGTGAGCCCCTGCATGGTCACCAAATTACAATAGTGAAAAGGTGTACACTGATCTGTTCCCCTCAAGTCACAATACATACATAAAACCATTTTGTGTGATCATGATCTGCTTGTCAAAGCAATTTTTTATATGTATCCATTTTGCTTTTAACCTTTGACTCATAACTGAGGCTTCGTTTTTTTTTTTTTTTTTTTATGTTCACTGAACGAAAATGGCAGTGGATACAAGGTTACAAGACATGGTGGAATTTGTGTGTTGTTTCGACAACAAAGCCATATTTTGTGTTTTACTACTGTAGATTGTTGTGTTTCAGCTAAACAGAAACACAACTGTTCCAATTGCTGGTCCACAATGGTTGTGTCAACAAATTCTGATTTGCAACTTTCAGGATGAGATGGCATATAGTTCTACCGAAATAGCCTAGTAATGAAATACATTTGCTACTGGTGTTTAATAGTGATGTTAATTACTCACAAATAGTATAAAACACCAACAATTTCCATATATGCAGCTTCATTTTTAATAAAGGCAATTGAGCAACATATACACGCCTATTAAATTAAATGCAGCAAATATCTTTATAAGTAGTTCAACCATGTTTATGTTGAAAAAAGTTGAACATAGCCAATGTTCCGTTCACTGAACGCACCCTGAATGTTTTACAGGGGGAGGGACACCAAACCTTTTGATACTTGTCAAACCTGCTATTAGAAAGAAAAAAAATCCTCCAAACCCTCACAAGGTCTAAATTGATAATTATACAACTTAATTGTAGGCCTATGATCTAGATTTACAATTCTTTATTTAATGTATGTCAGGCTATTATTCAGGCTTAGTATGCATGTTTAAAGGGGTATTTGTTGACTTTGTTACAGAAATCCACATCCAGACATATGCAGATCAAATTGCACAAGATGAGACAAACCGTGTCCGTGTACGGTATAGCAAACGTCAGCCAAAACAGCTCTGCTTATGCAGTCGTGAGCATAAAAACAGCCTACAGAAAAATTCCAAATGTCTTCAGTAAACATGGCCTCTATAGGCTGAGCCAGTGCCATCAGAAACATTAAAACAGACCTGCATCGTATTGCAGTAACATGCAGTTTTATAATCAATGTGATTTATTTTTCACATAGCCTATAAAACAGCAAAAAAATAAAAATAAAAAAAAATGGCCCATATTGAAATATACTATGTTCATACCGGCTTTGGGGTGTATCTCATTCCAGTGTCCATGTAATCCATTCC
This sequence comes from Typhlichthys subterraneus, assembly GCA_027564835.1. NCBI lineage: Eukaryota > Metazoa > Chordata > Actinopteri > Percopsiformes > Amblyopsidae > Typhlichthys > Typhlichthys subterraneus. The sequence goes on along the minus strand of JAODUH010014551.1, from coordinate 47,673 downwards.
AGTTCAACACCCGCTGAACTAGGCGCAGAAGTGTGAGCTCTCCAGGTATGGCTATAGTTACCTAGGTAAATATGCAGGCCTGTCGGTGATGGTTGACTTATGTCCAACAAACTAAACAAATATTTCACCAAGCCCTGGCTATAGCTATACACAAAAACGGACAGAATGAAAATACACGTTACAACATTTTTTTAGAAATGGGAATACACAAAAAGTTCAATCGAATTCCTAGTCCGACCACAATATTATCAAATGTCTGTATGACAAATGCCTCGCCTAGACTACCTACCCGAGAATATTTTCCGGGATCATTGCGTGTTGAGTTTCTTCTGCGGGCGTGTCACCTGAGCGCCGAAACCTATTTCCTGTTACCTACCACAGGTAGACATACACGTAATCTATACGCGACACGTTATTGTAATATGCTAAATATAATTTAGGCCTACACAAATATCCTACAGGGTGTTTAAAACGATGGACCCGATTGAGATTGATATTTTTGCAACCACAAACCGCCCATTAATGCAAATCTAACTTCAGATGGGTATCTTCATGGTAACATTTGGTGTAGGCCTAATAATTGTAACATGTTGCCATTGTGAAGTATAGGTCTACTTTTTTTCAAAATTGGTTCCATCATTTTGGTGTGGTGGAAATGGTACTAAGTAGGCTAATATAATATACTACATTATTATCGACTACTTATTATTTTCACCACACTATAGGCCTATAATATATGACTATTACTTTATTATAAAATAATAGTTTAACACATAGGCTACACGTCTCCGCGTCGCGCAGAGGTTAACCGCTTTGGTTAACGTTTGGTTTGCTTCAGATAAAGCGTCTGCTAGGCTAATGTAAGCTCCGAATATAATACATTAAGGCTGCATTTTACATTTCTTCATTTTAGTTTCACCAGTGCCAATGGCTGATCAATGAGTCATTTTCAGTCCTGCCACAGGTTTCTGTTTTTCTCCTGCACAAAATTCCCCACAGGGGGAGGGGCAGGATATGACGACCCAGTGGAACTTTGTATTGTCAAATCGTTTATCATAAAATATAGGCTAATTAAATGCGCTATTTCAAGAGCAACATTTACAAAACAGACATAACCGTATGGAAGTGGTGAGTTTATTGACGTGTTTCCCATGTTACCATACATTTGTTTCAATTGGTGTCAATCGTTTTTTTAAGTCACTAATATGCACAATAGCCTACCGGTATATTAGTTTCAATCCTATCCCCACAATCAAGCAGGCAATAACACGATTGAAGCCGTGTGGGTGCATAGTGGGACAGTCACATACATAAATACTGTCACAGGAAGAGGAAAAATAGAGAGAAAATAAAAATAAAAAACTTTAAAATATATTTATAATTTCATATTACAGTGCACACCACAGGCTCAGGAAAAGTTATGATTGTAACATCTACTAGGCATACAAAGACTGGGGAGAGAGAGAGAGAGAGAGAGAGAGAGAGAGAGAGAGAGAGAGGTTTATTCTATGATTTAGTTAACTTTTTGTGCCATTCTCTACCTGTAAAAATACACAAGTTATCTTTATTCAGAAACCAGTTCTTCAAGTCTTGTCTGTCCAGTCTATACAGCAGGTGGCTATATGGTGGTAGATGTAATTCCCTGTAGCCTATATGCTTCAGGACCATAAAAGCAGACAGTGCTCCACAACAAACAAGCACATCTGCATTTTTTTTATAGTAGTGTCTACTCAGTTTTACATGTCAGTTTGTTTGTGCACAATATCAACGGGTTTGCTTATTTGTCTCGATGCTTTGCCCTTGGTCATGTAGCCGATGTGATTAAAACAGTTTCCACAATACATTCATAGATGAAACATACCAATAAGAGTTAGACCATCTATTGATTTAGTCTATTTGTGGGTACTGAGTGTGTGTGATTAGGGAATGTCACATTCACTCCGATGATCAGGGGGTTTAAAATGGGTTCTTTGTCCTATATCTTGGCTGAGGAGGACCTGTGCACACCTTCAACAACTAACAGTGTGCCTGCGAATACTTATTGTCACAAAACTAGAGCCTTAATCCCAGGCAGTTCCCTGGGGACAAAGGTGTAATAAAACATCTACTCATATACATTTTTTAAACTGTAGGCTATATGTATATTTTTATCATAACAAAGATAGTATTCATGATTAGTTTTCATTCATTTTTTGCTAATTTGTTATGTTACTATACATTTTAAATAGGTACAAAGAACCTTCATATACAAGCAATCTATTAAAAAAAAAACATAAAAGAATCAGCAAATCATTGAGAAATCCATCAGGTTCTGGACACTCACAACATAATAGAACTAGCACATTTGGCTATCTCCTGTAGGTCTGATGATAGCTACTCAATAAAATATAGATTTAGATTTTGCTTGAATTACCTTACACTTAAAAACAAATAAACAAATTAAAATCAATCTGAAAAATGTTGAGATAGCTGGATGTGTCATAATTACAGAAATATTTGCTTAATCACAATTTTTCCAGAAAGCAAAAATGGTATACATCACTTTTTTATATATAAAGAAATATACGATCATAAAACGTTTTATAGTACAATAGTAGCAGTAGTAGAACTTTCAAATAATTGTTTTCATCAAACTGGTAAATAGATTTCAGTTGTATGCAAATAAATTTGACAAAAGCAAGTTGTTATTGGTCAGTAGTACTGTATGTTCCCAATCTATGGCCTTCCCCTTTGTGGCTACACAGTGCCCCCTGTAGGTTCATTCTAAATCTGCATCTGCTCCAGGTATTTGTAGGTGGGGTTCTCATAGCCATGGTTTTGCATCTTGCTGAGGTGGCGTTCTTCTGGCGTCAGCATGGGGTCAACCTATTGGGCAGAAAGAATACCAAATATGAAGACGTGGTAAAAAGGAGTATGCTTCGTTCTATAGCAATATATAACTATCATTTAAAAAAAAGTGCTGGAAGTTAAAAAATACCAACATGGCAGGAATTTAAAAATAACTCAAAAAGTAAAAACACAGCAAAATCAATAATGAGTATGAAAACACAAGCAAGAGTTGGGAACAAATGTCATAAAGGCTAACCAAAAGCCTGTCTGAATTAACTGTATCTCAGTGTGTAAACCACACACACACGAAGAAGCTATACCTCTGCACGTGATGTGTGCTTAATTCAAATGAGTTCAGATTATCTAAGATAAAATGCACACAATGTATTTCATTTATTTATTCAAGATACACTGAAAGTGGCAAAGAATAATATACAAGCATATAAATGAGTAACTTTGTAGTTTCCCTGTTTGATTTTCATACATTACAAAAATTACACAAAAACGTTAAACTATCTCCTACCTCCACAATACCATGACTAATGGTTCCATACTGCCTCTTCCGCAAGAGCACCAGACTGATGACAATTATGGTTGCTATGGCTACTGCAATTGCAAGCAGTCCGATCAGGGCACTGCTGCCAAAGCTGAAGTCTTCTCCCAGAGGGCGGTAGGTCTCCTATAGCAGGTAGAATGTGTGCCAGAGAATGAGGAAACAATAACAACAAATGACAGACTACGACATAAAGTCAACAGTCATATAGTATGCTACACTTTAAATGTTTTTATTGTTTATCAATGACATGGTGTAGTTACTGTATAATTCTGACATGTACAGTATGATGCCTTTGTGAATGTCTTCCAGCAAATATTTGGGTCTCATTTAGAATAATTCCACAACAGTGAATCGTAAAGGATGATATGAGTAATTATGATGCACAAGATAAGCAGAAACCGTAAAATAAATGTTTGACATTTTTATCTGAAGAAAATAAATAAATGTGCTGCTAGTACACATTTATTTTGAAATATAATACCCAAGAGTTGAAGATATCAACCCCAAATTCTAAGATTGATTTTTAATGTATTGGTTCTGCAATATCATGCATTCCATTTACCTACAGACACAGCACGTTAACAGAATAAAGGGAGACAACATGGTGGACATGCTTGGTGTAGTACTGTAAAATTGAGATAGAGATATATATATATATAAATGGCAGCTGAAAAGAATCAAGGGACAACTGCAGATTTGTACTAATCATACATTTTTATTTTCTATTCACATGTAATACATGTATTTTTAGATCTATATTTATAGATATTTATGTTTTATGATTTCCATTTACAGTACATTTTAAACAGCGCAGTTGTCTCTGAATGTTTTCCGCGGCTGTATATATATGGCCAGTCACCTGTGCATCTCACTGTGTATACACATATGAAACAAACCGCTCATATGCAGACATGCCTCCAGGTCCATACCGCTCTTTCCTGCACACAAACTGAACACTCTCAGTTTGTGTGGATTACCATTCACATATATGAACTGGGATGTCTTTGTGGGTATACATCCACCACACAACAAACATGCATCCCATGCAGAAATAACCATAACACTAGCCTGAGGGGAAACTAAACCAGTGGAGAAGAAGTAGGTTTTTTTTCCTCTGACAGTGTTTGCCACAGTGTAAACAGTTGCAGACTTGTATCTCTGATTTTAGCACCCCTTCCCCCCAAACCCAACCAGTCTCATCCCCGCTTACTACAGTTCTCCAGAGAGTCCTGTTTCGGGGGGGGACACTGTACTCACCATCTCATCATCATGCATAACGCTGACTCTCTCTGCACTGAAAATCACTTCTTTAACATCCAGAGACTCATCAATCACCTGTCAACACAGACAGGGGGGCCCAGGTTACACACGCTGCAAGACGTGTCTGACAGCGTGCACGCATGTGCACGTGCGTATGAGAGGGTGAAGCAGCGAAAGAAAGAGAGAGCGGGTGCAAGTGTGTGTATATACAGTATACATCCAGCGTATACATACAATACATTTATGTGTGATACTGTAAAATATAGCTATACTGTATATAGCCATGTACTTTATGGATTATTTGGTTGCGTTTTTTAGGACATTTTAGAAAAATGTAATTGCTGCTGTCGGTGACGTAGCAGGGGGAAGAGGGTGAGAGGTAGTTGCTAGCATCAACAGTAAACGCTTAGACACACAGATCCTTCTGTCCATCAGACATTGTCATGTCTAATTTAGTACATGGGTGCGTTTTTCTGGAGACACCAACAAATGCTTTATGTCAAGACTGAGCAATGAGGACCATATAATTCCAAAGAGATAATTACAAATGTTAACATCAAATTTTGGTAATGTTAAAGAAAGATGGATTGTTAACAACTGCTTCGTCTCCAAAACTACACTGCAAAAACTGTATCTAACCAAGTGTGATAATCTTGTTTTTTAGATTTAAAATATAGCTGGACTTGTTTATAATATAAACGGCTTGTCTAGTGACTTAATTTGAGTAACTGTGCACTTAATTAAATAAATATTATCAAGTGAATTTCACTTACTGCACTGGCAGCCAGTTTTGCTTGTTTTAAGCATTAGTACGCTCATAACTAATATATTTGCACTTATATTTGATAGGGCATTTTTGCAGTGTAGCATTAACTAAATAAAAAAGACGGGGGTATTATACACATGCACATTACAGTCACATAAACTGATGCATACACAAATACATTTTGCCATTTGTCTCAGATTAGCATGCAAAACCATTCGCACGTTAAGCAACGAATGGTGTTTCTGGCAAAGAAAATGAACATGCATTGTCTAGCCAACAATCCATGGACAGACTGGGTCTAAATGAGGTTTTGTTGGAGGCGAAGGGAGGACACAAATTGCCAAGCATGAGATAGCGGTGACCATGTCCACAGAGTAACATGATTGAATGTATTCATGTTTAAAATCTGAATTAATGGAGCCATAACTGACCAATACTAATGACCATGTTCATGTTAATACCTTGTTAACTATGACTGAAGCCTGCGAGGTCATAGCAATGCATAATCAGTTGTTAAAGCAGTGATATACAGTGTCAGCGACTATATTTGCTTAACAATGCTGCTGAGTGCTTGTTTAGAGGAAGCTCAAATGTTGACTGCTTCAAAGCAGGAACGCGGATAAGATGAGCCTGAGGTGTGAAAACAGTGATGGAGGTCTTACCACGTTGTCGTTAATCTTGGCTTTGCTGTTGATGATTCTCTCCTCCGCACCGATCAGGCCATCTAAACCAGACATGCCGGATCCTGTGGAAGGTGAAGAACAGTCAATCATAGCCCAGCAGCACAGACAGCATGAATGGACAGCCACGTGCGTGTGCACGCACGCGCACACACACAGAAACACACTAAGATCACTGTTCCCCACAACACTGGCTGGGTTTCATTCACAAACTGGGTACTGGTGGCAACAGTACCCGCTTCCTTTTGTTTAGCATGTCACAGTGCTAGCCAGTCTCATGCCAACATGACACTGTCTTAGGTTATTTGCTACTTTTATGTTTAAGGTTCTCTGTCAACGAATAATGCTACCTTAAATGTCGTAGCCCTCGGGTAGCTCTGGTGTATAATGCGTAATGTTGGAGAGAGAGGGATGGAGAGAATAGAATAGTGTCCAGTGGTGAATGTGGTCCATTGTCTGCTGCCAATGTGCTCTTCTGATGTCATATGGACAAGATGAGCACAATTACGGCCATTGGAGTAAACTGGGGAATGACGATTCAACACTACACCAGCTATGACAAACAAGCTTCTAAATTAAAAGCAAAACAAGGACCTTTCATACGCTATGCACTGCGTTCTCCACAGGAAGGCGTCACAATGTTGGAGGGAGCGAGATCACAAAGCTAAGCCCAGATCAGACAGACAGTGGTGGACAGAACTACAGCGTGTGACTCAGCTACAGAGGGACGAACTGAACCAGTTTAGACTGGGTCGCGGCTCAGCAGAGACACTAAATCACCCAGTACCCATCGGGATAAGACAGTTAGCAGTGGTGTGGTTAGGTCTGCAGGGTGAACTATGTGGTGAAGGTGTGGTGGTGGGGGTGATTAAGCCAAGAGCGTTGAGAAATGAGCTGAGGACAAGACGACTAGCAAAGGAAAGCACAGGGGGTCTCTCAGACAAAACGTGACCCTCTCCCACTTGGTCATGCTGAGTAGCTCTCACTGTTTGCCAATTACGAGTCAAGCGATTCACTCTAGCTGGACCGAGCCCTGTTTATACACCACATGTAGATAAACAACCTGTTTGTTTAGGATGGTTAAGGTTATAAATCTAACAGCAACCTGATGCAAGCAAAGATGGCTGCTAATGAAAACTAAACAAAACGACAAAAGAATGATTTAAAACAAAGAACAAGGTGGGAATAGAATGGAGCACAGGTTTTCACCAGGGGAAGAACAGCCAGGAAAATGAAGATGACAGGGTTGGTATGGAGAGGCCAAGTGAGATCAAACTAAAAGAAAACAGGAGTTTGCAGAGGCACCAACCTTTCTTGAAGGCACGTGGAGACTCTGATAGGTCGCCTTGGCGTTGGAAATGAGCAACGGAAGAAAAATTATTGATAAGAACGGAACAAAAGGGAAGGAGAAAAGAGAGAACCCGGGTGAGGAGAACAGGCAGGGTTATCAAGCTAGGAAGCCTCTCAACACCTGACAAAGCCCACAATCAAAAGTAGAGTCATTTCACCCTGCAGGTACTCACATGTTGCTTTGTGCTAGTCATTTGCATTCATTGTTTTCTGGAAATATGATATCCTCCAATTTGTTTGCAAATATTTTTAAGATATTTGGACTCAGGCTAGGAAGAAAGCCCGAGGTTTTCCAGGGCATTTTTGAACTTAAGTGCTTCACTTAAATGCTGCTGAATGCCAGGCCGAGGAGCTGTGCTGAAGCAGATAAGCCTAAATTCACCACCCACAACCTCAATTCGTTGGCTAAACACCCTTTGGGCATCTAGGCAGCAGGTCTCACATGTGCAAGTAAGGAATACTAACATCTATCTAGTCCTACATAACAGATCTATGGACACCTCCCATCTCTCCCTCAGGTGCACATGAGCTAGTCTGACCCACTGCCTGGCATAATCACGCATGTCCTCTGTGCTCTCTAGCACCACCTGCTGCATGGGATGAGAACTCACCCTCTGGCTCTGGATGGGACCCCAGGGAAGTGACCTGGAAGGGCCGGTAGGGCTTGCCCTCAGAGGCGGGGACCTCCACACTCTCCTCAGAGGAAACAGTGACGTCTGGCTGGGACTCGGAGATGGAGGACAAGAATTGGTCCATGTCCGCTTTCTGTTCCTGGAGGAGCTCGTCTGTAGGGAGGACAAAGTGAATCTGATTCAGCACGCATGTTTGCACATACAACGAATGTAACATTCTAGGCTGGAAAAGAGAAGCCAAAAGAGCATAACATTAAAAAGAACAAATAAAAGACATGGATACCTGGCAAACCTGTAGATGAGAGCTACAGTACATCACTTATTACTAACACTTTAATGCAATGATCATGCTGATGAATGGCTCCACTCCCATTCCACAAAACTACTCCCAATTAGTATTTCTGTGAAGCAGAGATATTCCCCCCCCTGTAAACCTGCGCATCTCCCAACAGGATGTAGCGATGCGCAGAGAGCCCTGGCCCAGTTCTGTCACAGCACCCGCTCCACTTTAGTCAGACCGGCAGCGCGTGACGGCTTCTTTCATGAATAGTAACCCAAAAGGTAGAAAACCTAACACGAGCACCACAGATACCCCCGAGCCTGACCCGGCTCGTCTCAACTGGTGCCTCGAGAGATGAAAGCAGTCACGCTGCTACAGCGGAAATGTTAGGCTTTAATTGTACCGGGGAGAACTGGTGGGTTAAGGCTCTCCAGTTAATGTGCCTGACACCCGACACAGAAAACACACAGGTTCAGACACCTCTGTGCAGAACACAGATGCCAAAATAAACTGACACTAATGACGATGCGTAGTGACACACAAACACACTCAGTCCACAGCAAAGACACTGCTTCGCTAATTGGTTAAAAGACACTTGTAGTCCTGCAACCACAGCCCCATTCGTCTCATAACACCCTCAGTTTGCCGCAGGGAAGAAATAAAACAAAGCTCTATATTGAGGGAGATAGGAAATATGATGTATTGGCTGCATCTGTCCTGCGCGTAGGTGAATTTCATCTTGTTTTCTTCATGTTGTTTCACTTTATTACAGTCTGCTACCCATCCTCCAAGCAGCCTTCGGGGACCATATGGGTGTGACTCACCAATTTCGTCCTGGATCTCTTCTGCGACGTAGGGAATTTTGTACAGCAAGGACAGGCTCTGGTTCATTCTCTCCTCAATCACGCGCAGGTGGGTCATCACCTGGCATAGGAAAAGCAATCAACAAGCATCAGCAGGTTGGCTCAGTCTGGCAGTGGGAGTACAGTGTCAACACTTGAACTCACACCAGTTATTACTAGGATGCTGGAAGGAATCATGTCCATAAAACCTGACCTTATTTGGGTATGACAGATGATGATTAAGATATCATTTTGGAATTGGACACACCGAGTAACAGGTCCAACATCTCCAAAACATAAAATAGCTTGGTTTGCAAATTATCATCATATTTAGCTGACAATCAGTGTTTATGTACTGGATTTATAGTAGTTTGAATAACTAATTTGATCAATCTTAGAATCAATAAAAAAAAAGATGAAAGATACGATTCCTCTACATTTTATAACTGATTAGATGACTTAGTTACAATTTACCCTAACCTACATCAGTGATGTTGTGTCACATGGATGGTGATCCCTCATATTATCTCTGGTATAAAACCTACCAGCCTCAGCCAAACTAACCAATATTTAGCCAGTGGCCCATCTTATTTTTCAGTTTCTACCATTATTGTCCTAAATACTAGGGTGTAGTACCAGGACTTCAGCAACAGATGGCAGTAATGAGTCATTCTCTGAAGCAGTCTCAATCCCATTATCAAAATTACACGTCCTGATCTTTGGAAATAACTTCTCTTTTTTTTTTTAACCACCCACAATCACACCTAGTCTAGACAGAGCTGGAATTCTGTGACTTTAAATGGGGCAGGTCTCATCCTAAAACCTGAAGGAGAAGAACCACAACCACAACAGCCAACGTGCCATTTACAAAGGAATCTCTCACAACAAAAGCCCACAAATAAAGAGGACTATAAAACAGGGCATATGCAGGTTTCAGCTCACTGGGGAAAGTGCTCACTGGCTAGAGAGAAACACACAAACAGGAATCAGTCTATGAAAATAAAGACAGTAACAGAAGAGGCACTATTTAGATGAATTGTGACTTCGGGGGTGCATTTATTTTATATCCTCTATATATTTTGAACTGTGTTGTTTCACACATCCTGTAAGTTAACTGTAATGGCGCAGAACAACTATAAATGTGTGGCACCCTCTCACACACTATATAAGTGTTACTAACAGAAGTACATCCAGCCTAATCCCCGAGCAGCCGCTTGAAGTCCACTGTTACATAAGACCTGTGCAATGTTAATATTTATCTGGGGGCTTTAGTGAATGAAACAACTCTTCCCTTGTGTCAGAGGAGTCTCTTCAAAGTACGAGAGACAAACGCCCTTTCTGCCGCCTACACACTTTAGATTACAGCAGAGATGAGCCATCTGAGATATCGTTATTCTCCTTTCTGAAGCAGACGAGCGGTGTATGATCATAGCTAGGCCTTAGAGAGCATGTTACATCTCGCCACTGCCAGACCAGTTCCCGATGGGAACCTGTCAAATGGGAGGTATAACTGGGGGTTCCTTCTCAGTTAGAAAACTGCCAATAACAACTCTGATCTGATTTGATTTGAAGAACTACCGTATATGGGTGTAAAGAAGTAGTTAGTAAGTAATATCAAATTCCCCCTGCTTTGAAACTGTGGGTCTATTCTAACTGTCAGAAAAGTGTGCAATTTGATTTGGGTGGACTCCTTGTCTTGCAGTTCATGACTGGCAACAACAGCAACCAACCTGAGACTTCATCTGAGCTGCCTTCTCAGGGTCCACAGCGAGGACGTGCTGGTAGTGGCGGATGGTGTGCTGGCGGTCCTTGTTCTCAGCTCGGACGTACTTCCTCAGAGCCTGTAGGATACGGTGAGGCTGTGTTTGGGAGGGGAGGGGAGGGGGTTGGGGGAGAGGACAGCAACCCCAGAGACTCTCATATTATGTGTGTTTTTTTTGTTGTTTTTTTTAAACCATTTCCACTTAATTGCATGCCCCTCATTATTTCTCCCAAATGGGGAGATTTTCCATGCCTGACAAAGGTGCTTAGGGTTCAGGAAGTCACATTTGCTACCCACCATTACATGGGTGCTTGTGGAGCCATCCCGAGAGACTGATTCACTGCACTAGTAAGTCTTGACTACTGACCAGCTAGAGGTGATGGGTGGTAAGTGGGCCGCCATTTTCTCACAGGGAAAATGTAACAAAAAAAGGAAAATCACTTAAACTTATTTCCACTATTTTTAACAAGCGGAAGAAATGTGACTAGTGTCTATAAATAAATCAGTCTACTTCAAATCTCTCACCTATTTAAAAAAATAAAATGTCAACCCAGAACACATTTTATAAATTACATTTAAAATGTTTTAAATAGGGTGGTGAGACGCGATTCAAATGTCATCATCAACATTTGCATAAAGCTGTCATATATTTTTATAAAACACCGGAAATAATGATTTAGGTTACATTTTAAACAGGTAAAAATATTAGATTTATTAATCGCAATTAATTACGTAGAGCGTGCGATTAATCACAATTCAATTTTAAATCACATTTGACAGCCCTAATCAAAAATAACGTCTTGAGGCGTATTCAATTTATTTTTGACAGGGCCTTTACAGCAGTAGTTTGATGGACAACCAACACCTATCTACAGTCCTACGACGTGCAAGAGGATAAAAATACATTATTAAATGAATGTAATGAAACAAAAAGATATCAGGGATTGTAGCTGAAGGTTCATCTGTGATTGACGTTGTGCTCATAAAGAAGATTAGGATGCTTTACTTTTTTCAGGCTACAGTAATCTATTCTCCTGATGAATTGGTTGCTTGGTTGGCAGCTGCTCTTTTTGATTGGATGCTACATGGTTAGCCTCAGGCTTCGTGCAAGTGTGCTTGATTGGTGTTCAGTGTGTAATGCCTCTCTCTCTTTTAATGTGTGTGTGCATCTATACTGGTCCCCTGCGAGTCTCTCTGGATGCATGTAAATGCCTGACTAAATATAAAATATATATACACATTAATTATGTACATCTGTATCTAGGCGCCTGAATGAAAAATAATAAAAAAGGAAGTATATATATACACTAATCTAGTTATCCACCTATCCATCCATCCATCTATCTATCTAATGAACAAGCACAACAAGAGGTGATGTTCCCATGTGTTTATAATCCTCTCCAGAGGGCTGGTACCACTGGGGGACCGGGTGTAAGGGGTAAGGGTGTGTGTGTACCCTGGGGGACCGGGGGGAAGGAGAAAGGGTGTGTGTACCCTGGGGGGGTCTGCCTGCAGGGCAGCCAGGTAGTTCTCCAGGGTCAGGCGGCGCCGGTCGTTCAGCATGGCCTCTACACGTGCCAGGTGGGTCTCCACCAGCTGTTGCTTCTCGCTGGCAGCCTCCTCCTCCAGGGACTCCACCATGGCCTGGAAGTGCTGCGCACGTGAACACGCACATGCGCAGAGAGACCGTCACACACACACACATTCAAAGGCACGCCAAGATACACTCGCTCACGCACGCTAAGACGCAGCTGCTTCTGACAATTTAATTAAATTCAATACACTTTATTTGTCCCCAAGGAGCAATATGCTGGAGCTTGTAGACTGGTAAATACACACACAACACTTAAAATACAAATAATAAAATAATACCTTCCATGCATTATAATACAAAATACTAGTAATAATAGACTCACATCAAAGAGCACCTTTCTACTCCAACACACAACAGATGAAAGTCTTGCTTTCATTCCTCTCTCAGGGGAGCTGAAAGCTCACCATGCCTTCATTAGCCTTGTAACCTGACAGGAGGCCAAAGCCCCCAGGTGTGCTATAGCCGTCATCTCTCACCCACACAAAGAGGGAGGATGCAGACCGGGGTGTGTCTTACCTGAATCAGCGTCTGCCTCTCAGCCTTGGGCAGGTTCTTGGCCTGGGGCTCTGCCTCCTCCCATTCCTTCCTCACCTGGTGGTACGGTGCAGACACAGACACCAGCCCACACGCTGTTAGGGTTGACATGCATGCAGCTATCTGCTGCATTCTAGCTTGAATATGCTAATATGTACAAAGATTTACTAAATGCATTTTGGGGCCATTTACTTGCCATTGTCAGATGTGCTGTTACAACTCCCAGTAGATAAACATCAGATTTATCAGCTGACCAAGTATTGATTATGTGTTTGAAACATTTTGTATATAATCTACTATCTACTAGCAGTTATTACTAGACTGTTTTCAAACATCCATTTTGATATACAGTAAACATGTAATGTTTAAATTCATTAAGTATTTGGACTCCAATAACAGAGAAATCCTTCATTTTAGAGGAACTACTTTATTTCCTCTGAAGGAAAACAACGTGACAAAGGACATCCGCTATAAGCATGCACACACCCACACAGCTCATGGCTACATGCTCACCCTCTCCATGCGGTTACGGTGCCTGATCTCCAGCTGTTCCTTGGCCCTCTGAAAGCGACTGTGCTCCTTCTCATCGGCTGGGGTCTCGAAGTAGATGTCCACATCGTCGATGGTTTGAGGAGTGGCAGGCACACCTGGGGACCAACGCACAAGCCGGCTATAGGAGATGTATACTGTATGGGCCCACACACACGAGACATTAGACAGACAGACAGACCAGCCAATGCAGGCAGACACAGGTAAGGCACATATAGAGAAACCAAGACAGACACCTTGGCAGAGGCAGAGGAACAGCAAAAAGGAACACAAATCAAAGATAGAGAGTTCAGAGCCTTCATACCTTCCCTCCCCTGCAACTCAGAAAAAATCTGACAGCCTTTCACATTCCTATCACATTCCTATCATGCTCCCATCGGCTTTTCCGCTGACAGCTCGCTCTCTCCGACACTAATGGAAATATCTGGAAATGTCTCTGTTTGACGCCTGGGTCATCTGAGGCGAGGCCAGGGGGCTCAAATGCTGGCTCACACAGGACTCGACTAGCCGCAGTAATGCCCCAGCCTCACGACCCAGAACAAGGTGTCATCACTGAGCACACAAACAGCACCGGAGAGACTCTCACGTGACTCCTAAAGCCAACAAGCATACGAGTTACAATATGTTCTCCGAGATATGCATTATGCATGTAATCTGAGGTGAGGCTGGAGTGCTCAAATGTGATGTAATGGAAGGGGTGGGGGGGGGGGGGGGGGGGGGGTAG
>JAODUH010014551.1:8501-33305 GCA_027564835.1 Typhlichthys subterraneus | reverse complement strand
CCCCCCCCCCCCCCCCCCCCCCCCCCCCCCCCCCCCCCCCCCCCAGAGCCTCTAGTCTACATCATATTTTCTTGTTCATGCGCTATACCTCCTTCAGAGTAATTTGTGGACAGAAATTGCTTAATTAGTTACAGCTGTGATTTGTTGATGAAGGGTGATTCATCACAACGCTCAAAACAAGTGTTCCGGCAGCATTCTTTAAACAGTCCAGGCGCAGTGCTGTGTGAGCAGACAGACAGGCTTCTGCTGACAGACCGAGAGACAGACGGAGCACGAACAAAAGACAAGTGGAAACACTGCGGCAAACAGCGACAGAACAGTTGGCTTCAACAAAAGTGTGCACACGTTAATTGTCTTTCGGTGTGATATGAGCACGCCACCATCACGCTACATTTGTGAATATGACATTATGAAAATGAATAAAGAGTGAGAATGATGTTTATGATATCAGTGTTGTTGTAGTGGATATGATTGTGGTGGATGTGATATCATAACAGCCGCTTGGATGATGTGGATTAGAATCTGTTGAAGCATGAAGACTCAGTAGTTATTCTACTATTCTGTTAGTCTATTATTATTATTATTATTGTTATTATTAATGGTATCGTAGAACCTGTCTCCACTGTGTGAGACTTACTCAGGGGCTTGCACACTGCCATGCAGTACTCCTCAGAGTCGAAATTGTTGCGGTTTCCAGCACAGCCCCCATATATGAAGCGCACACACTTCCTCTGGCGCATGTTGAAGTGCCAGCGGGGCATGGAAGCGCGGCAGGGGCCGGTCTCAGCCTCCAGGGTGCACACCGCTGTCAAGGGACAGCTGTTAGGTCAACCAGCCACTAGGGGCAGCACTCAATACTGGCCTTGTTTGGAAACTCCAAAAAGCTACCGGCAGCAACTAAAATCACTGCCAACTGTATTCCACAATATTGAGAAGCGTTGATTCACACAGTGATTGTGATTAAACAGCATTCAATATTTAAAAACACGGTAACCTTATAACATTTGCAAATCAATGTCTGATGAAGCAAAACAGTACATCACATCGCCTACTAAACTGAACTAAACAGGAGGACATTTTCTGATGTCTACATGTATCATTTAAATGTATGTATTAAATATATTAAATACGATACTACGCAATGAGCCCAGAAACAGACAGCCAGTGTCAGCACCACCAACCTTTGACTTCCTGCATGGTCTTGTCCTCGTCTCGGCTCTCAGACGTCTTCTTGCTCTCCATCTTCTCCTCCTCCTCATCCCTGTCCACCTCCTCGTCCTCGTACGCATAGTGGTATTCATCCTCCTCCTCCTCCTCCTCCTCCTCTTCGTCTTTGGTGGGATCCACTTTCTGGGTGGGTGGCTCCTTGGATGCGGTCATGTTAATGACGACGTGGGGGGGGCTGGCGGACAGATGGAGGTATGGGTGAGCTCATTCATCCCTGCAGACTAGGCATAACACCGTAATGGATGCAGGTGGACAGCGACATTCCCGTTCCTGACATTCCCAAGGCGCTGACTAGGGTGTCTTCGTACGGTGCCGTCCAACTTGCAGCGCCCCCTTAACCTGATAGCTTGATGTCAGTCTAACCACATGCACAATAAGAGCGCAGGTATCCTAGGCAACCTACCCGTCTTCTAACTCATACTCGTCACCGAAGTCCTCCACGATCTGCGCCAAATTTGGTGCCGTCACTACCACCACCTCCATCGCCTCCTCGTCCTCCTCATCCTCCTCCTCCTCCTCCTGTGCGGAGGGCGGGGCGGGGGGGCCGGGCTCCCCAACGCGAGAGGCAGGGCAGCAGACGTACTCGGTGCCGTGGAACTTGTCGATGCCGCAGGGCAGGAGCATGCCATAGCTGTGCAGCACCGTGGAGCTCTTGGTACAAGCCTGCGCAGAGGGAAGAGAGGGCAGGTGCATGGTTCAGTAGGGGACCAGGTCAGTCAGGTCACGGCGCATATGGCAAGCCAACAAAGCTGTGCAGTGAGTTACAAGAATTAAGGAGCAGGTATAGACATTTTGCTGGTGGATGCTTGCGTGTAGGCTGGGACAGATGCATCAACCTTTCGGGAGGGAGTCAACCAACATAACTGCTAAGCTATTGTTACAATTAAATTCAGATTGATTTGTAATGTCGTAACTTACTGTGTGGCTTCAATACACGTTTTAAATCTTTTGGAGTTTGAGTCATTGCAGTGCATTATAATAGTGTAGCATTACAGTTTACTATACTGCGGTTATAGTATTTGGCTTTTAACAATTTAGAAGAAAATCCCAGTACAACCACAGCCTAACTCCTGTTCTGCCCCACTGAACCAAAATGTGGATTGAGAGCCGTACTGATAAGAAGCTGTCTCACATCTGCAGAGAACATTTCTCATTGTTTTCGTAATGGTTCAACCAACCACGTCAATCTGGGGATTTCGCCTCTCGACATTTCAGTCACAAGACCGATTCTCCAAACTCCCGACTGTGGCTGTGTCCACTGATTTATTTAGGTTCTTGCCAGCAGCAAGATTGGTCTGTGTTAGATGGTAACAACCCTTTTATTGACTGCTGACCTCCTGTGCAGCTGCACGGCACTCTGTCTAAAGATGCTACCAGGGTACAGGCCCTGACACCAATGTTTGCTAGGGAAGAGTAGTAAGGCAGCGTGACGCTTAGAAACAGTCAGAGCCGCAGGGTTTAAGATGTTCTATATTGTCCCAGACTCAGAGTGGCCCCCGAGGGCCAGGCTGGAAGATTAACTGCATTACGGGCCTCAACACTAATCTAATTTGCAGCTGAAATGCCAGGGCTTCCAGTCAGCCTGTGATCAGAGAGACTCACAGAGGCAGGCGGCAAGAAAAGCGGAGTGAGTGAGAGATGGGGAGATAAAAGAGCAAGGGGATAGCAGAAGAGTGAAAGCGAGTGTCAGAAGAGAAGACAGACATAAGAACGTGGATACATGACAACACTCCACGTTTAGCAAAGATTTAAGACTCATTCCTGCGGTACAAATGGTACCTTGTGGGAATGGGTCTGGCCATCTTTGAGGTAGTGGTACAATGGGACAGACTGCCCCTTGTTTCCTCCTCAGTAATCCAAGCCGTACCTCCTTAGCGATACCTTGCCACTGCTGGTGGCTGATGCACATGTCCGTGCGCTCCTTGTGGAAGAACTTGCACTTCTCTGGAACCAGGAGCACGTCGCTGACGAACTCGCCCACTGCAGGGACAAATCACAAGGCCGGGGCATTTAGTCTCGCCACAGAGCCGTCTCCAGCATATCGCCACCCGCTGTGCCAATTGGGCCATGTTAATACAAATGTAATGGTGTGAATGTGAGGACATGCCCTGTAAACAAATATTACTTACTGATCAGAAAGACTACTGTTCAGCTGTCTTGGCCTAAAAAATTAACCTGGACCATATTACAAAAGATACTCTCCATGGGATGGGTTAGAAGTGTCATTGTATACTTTGTGCTAGTTTATACAACGTGATGTGATATTACACACACACACACCTGTGACCATACAATCTGGTTATTATTAACTCTGGGATTCACAGGGATCTGGAAAATATGAAAAATAAAGGAAGAAATTATATATATATATATATATATATATATATATATATGTAAAAGACTAGCAGATGAGCCTGAACAAAATGGAAATGGGGCCTAACTCAATAATTTATAGTTGCTTGGTCTTTTGCATTTCATCGTGGGGGAATAACAGTGGCATTTCAACATCTGTCCATGCACCTGGAGCCATGAACGATTCATTCAGATTTTACGGACTCATTCAAAACCTAGTAATCAAAATGGAGGGGAGAGAAAATGGGGGTTTCATGCTGTGTCTCTTCAGAGGTGTAGATGCACTCCCAGGAGGGAGCAATATCATTTCCTAGATGAATTTAGCAGAGTTTATGTTTTATTCATAGAACAAAACGGATTTGAGGCGTGCAAAGGGGGAAGAGAAGACAAAGACATCTCGTGAATGGCCCTCTGGAGCATTGTGGGGTTGAATATGGGGAAGATGGAAGCATATGGCACAGGGGGTCACAAGAAACATTAGACAGGACAAGAAGAGCTGAGGGGCTGGCAGAGCTGCTCAGGTAGATCAGGCTGCCACCGGGACAGGCAGAGAGGGAGAACAGAGAGAGGGAGATGAGGATGGAGGGAGAGAGGGAGAGAGAGAAGATGGGGAGAAGGGGAAATTGAAACAAAGAAAGGGAACATTCCCATTAAATACAGTACAACTATGACAATTAGGAAGTCAGTATCGCCACAGGGGGAAAGCAATACTGCAGCTGAGTGTACCTTTAACAGTCTTCACTTCTAAACCCCTCCCCCGCACTACACCAAATTATGCTGCTTTCTTGCCCCCCTCCCCTCCCTCCCTTGCTTGGTCAGAAGCTCCATTTCCTCCACACCGTTTCTAAGCCTGAAAACACACAATAATGTCCAAAAGGTTTAAGCCGGGAAGGCCTAAGCTGCTCTAACTGCTTATTTTGTGGTGCACCCACAATTCCTTGCCTCAGGCATAGCTGCTGGGGCCCGACACACAGGCCAGCCAATGAGAGCGGACGAACAGGCAATGTTGTGGAAAATTAGAGGGCAGGATAGGAAGAGGAGTGCGCTGGAAATAGCAAGAGCACCCAGCTGCCTCTCATCTCCACCCAGGAGGCCTAGTAACACCCCAACCTCCTCCTGCAGCCCACAAACACCACCTCCCTGGGCTCTGTACTACTTGGTGTCAAATCCTATTTAATTCTTTCCTTGCAAAGCTAGGCAAGAGAAGGAGATGGAAGGAGAGAGCTGGATGTAGAGAATGATAACGAGAAAAAGAGAAAGACAAGAAGAATATACACCAAAGACAAAGGAGAAAGTGGAGAGAGCAGAGGTGGATAAGCAATAAAAGGTGGTTAAATCCTAACCAAGTATTGGTGAGTCACCCAAGCACTAAACCGGATGACTTCACTGCCCATTTCATTTCCCCTGCTGGGGAGCTGTGGTAGTGCAGTGGTTAAAGCGAATACCTTTTTGGTTTTCCTTACCTCACGGTTCGTCTCCATCGAATGGAGAAAAATTAAGAGGGAGAATGCAGTAGAGAATAAGATTATAGAAGGCGTAGAGAAAGACAGCAAGCTCAAGCATGGTACGGTCATGACCCCCATGTGACCCCAGCTTCACTGGACTTACCAGCAACCTCACTTCTCCATCTCACTCACTCTCTCTCTCTCTCTCTCTCTCTCACACACACACACACACACACACACACAGGTACATTTGTAGTGGGTTAGGAGCAGTCACTGCAATGGGTGATGGATGGTGGTGTTCTGAGAGCAGCTGTGCCTCGATAGCGATGCAGCAGTGTGTGTATGTGTGTGTATCTCGCTCTTCCTTCTCTCTGTTTGCTTTGTTCATCTGTCTTTCATTTGACCTCCAGTCTAGCCCATCCATTCTCACATATTCTCTTCCTGCTGACATTCTCTGAGATGGGACTACGGGGTTGTGGGTAATGTGACTGGAAGGACATGCTCCGTAAAACATGGCTAGCTAGCCGTTGCTGTGTGTTGACAGCAAGGCTGTGGTTTGGTCCAGGGCTTTCATGAGGTGAAGGTGAGCGCAGTGGTTGTGCAATCATAAGACATCCTCCCTCTACTTTCTCAGAAGGATTCATTGAATACGTGATGCATTGTCCACTACAAGTGAAATTCTACGCATTGCACCAAATACAGAATGAGTAAGGAGCCTAAAAACTAAAATAAATTAAAATAAGAAAAACTACATTGGAAAGATGACAATAAAAGAAATGGGAATCCTCAAGCTCTGCCGAATTGACAGATTAGCTAACTTTAACTGTGGGTTTATATAGGGACAAACGCTATAGTGTCTTGCCTCATTACACCAACCTTGAGCATGACCCTACACCCATGTGGCTGTAAAACATCTTTATAAACATGCATTTTTTATATTTATGTGTCAACCAGTGAATCTCTTCCAAGCACATGTGCTCTCATGTGCTCAGACAGCAACACCTTGCAGCAAATCTGTTGTTGAAATCCCTTATTTTAATTGTGTAGCAGACAGCTTGCTATGCACAATTAACAGCATTCCATTAACATGTGCACCACTGTCCTCATCGCTCCAGAAATAATAAAACACATGCACATATATCTCCATCGACAGACAGCAGAGAAGAGAAGAGCGATTGATCACAAAGGTGCTGTTCAGTAGCATGCATTGTGGCAAAATGTGATGGTGGAAGTGTGGCTGAACCTCTGCAAAGGCCAAGCATGGAGAAATACAACACACATGTATCTGCCTGCCTGCCTGCCTGCCTGTGTGTGTGTGTCTGTGTGTCACTCGTTTGTCACGCCTGTAATTCACCAAGCTAACAGTAGGGGGTCCGTCTGGTCTGCTTGGCTGAATATACAGTTGTCGCTGCATTGGAAATGACTAGAAGAGACCTGCAGTGGACATTTGCGGTCATGTCCCTTAATTCAACACGCTGAATCAAACCAATAGGTTATACTTCAGCCTCTTGATTTGGCCATTAAATACTTTAATCACATGCCGGAAAAGGGTGGAGATAGAAACTTCAAATGAATAGTAATTTCACAGAGTTTACAGCATATGCAGTTAGATAACAGATGCAGTATGGATAGGACAGTTAAAACTACGTTGTAAAAGAACAGCTGCCTCTGCCATGGTCACTTGCAGCTGAGCCAGTGGCACGTATAGCAGAGCACCTTTATAAAGCACCGTTTGTGCCATTGTTGACTCATAGCAACACAAAGGCAGAGCCGTTGACATTCCCTGTTGTGTTCCCACTGTACACATTAGAGTGTGTGTTATTGCGCTGGCACCAGCAGACAAAGGAGCTGGTGATGGCACTGAGACAAAAACACCTCCCTCGGTGGCCTGGCCTTTTTCAAGTCAATGTCGGATCAGCAGGTTATAAGCTTTTAGACTGTACGCCTGTCTGACTGTCAGTCTGCTCTTCATGTCTCAGAGCTCTCCTAGCTAGCATGGCATTATTCATATAAACCCATTACTTGTACACGACAACAGGTTTAGCTATTTTAAAATCACGATGCCTCAGTTACAGGGCACATCCCTTTGATTTCCCTTGCTTTGGATTCAGCTCTGACTCCTGTCACTGATTTACACTTAGTATATCCGGAGCCCGGTCTCTACAACAAGGTGTGAAAGCCACGCAGGAATTCAACGGCACTTGATTATGCATCGTCAAGCTGCAGGCACACAGGTGATGAGGCTGTTGGCGAAAGCACATTGTGGCTCGCAGCATATGATCTGAGGCCGCCGATGATGCGCATTAACACGCTCCATTACATAATTAACCAGAGAGCCTCTCAATAGAATCCCACTTGCCAAGGCTAAGTTTATCTCAGCCTCTCCGTCTGTCTCATCAGCTCCTTCTGTTTTAACTCCTCATTTGCAACTCAACAGAACATCACATGACTTGTGAACCAATGGACAATAACATTCAGAAAGGAGCTCTGCATAACAAGAACGAAAGAAAGAAAAGGAAGACAGAATTGTGCAGGAAGAGGCAATAGGCACATTTCATAATGTCTAAAATGTAAAGGGAATCTTTTCATCCTGATTAAAATAAAAGTATAGCAGCTGTATTAGCAGCTATTGCTCCAGCTCTACAAACACACGTGTTACAAATATACATGCTGCTTTTTAGTTAGTAGTTTAGTTGTTCATTTCGTTAATCCACATGCAGTAAACCAGATGCACCTAATGAAGACACGGGACTTTATATTACGGTCTACATACAGCTTGAGATGGCTAATCCGTAAAGGCATCTTTACAGTCCGTTTTAGCTAGCTAAGGATGACTAATTGGTTAAATCAATTGTTTGAACGCCTCTGTTTGAGGGTAAACATAGCCACAGCCACCCTCGCATGCTGTCACCAGGAAATTGGATGAATTTTGGAAGTGAGTCAGGTTTGATTGTGCCGCTTCGTTATCGTCTGTATTCCTGTTTGCTGTCCCCCTGAAATTCCCCACAGCCTCTGTCCGTGGTGCCAAAAAAGCTCCTGAACAGTAGCCTATTTCACAGTCGAGCGCTACCACTAATGGCCTTTTCCCTCACGCAAAATTGCCGCAACTCGATCAGCGAGAGGCCGGGGGACACGGAGGCTAGCTACCGGGGCAAGCTTCCAGCACCTCAACCATGGCAAACGAGTGAAATAAGAAAATGTGTTTGTCAATAAGTGCATTCCTGAGGCTCCTCTGCAGTGTGCCGTGTTTGGAAGTGGAGAGCCACACAGAGACTTGTGCCCAGCAAACGTTCGGTATGTGACATTTAATAAAGAGTGCGGCAGCACAGCCGAGTGTAGGGGCGGGGAGTAATAAAACAGAAGGAGCTGCTCTCTCCTTGTAGATCTCCCTCCTTACACTGGCGGTACGCCTGTGTGATTTTATGGCCGCTGTCTGAAGCAAGGAAATAAGATTGTGTTTTATTGCTCAACAAACCTCCCAAACAATGATAGCTTTTGCACCTCAAGTCATCCATTGTGAGAGACATTAGCTCCCATCCAGATGGAATCTGGTCAATCTGCAGCTCAAGGCCAGGATTAGTCAGGTGAATCAGACTTCAATATGGCTTTGTGTCACCTTCGCTCCTGGCCAAGAGGAATCATAATCCCTTCTTCCTCTTTGGTAAGAAAGAGAGCTGAATTAAGGGGCTGAGGACCGTGGAAACACCTGCCATGAAACACTTTTTCCAATACTAAATTGCTTTACGTTTTCTTGCATTCAACGTGAAATGGTGCTGAAGTGAGCAACTATCTTCAAGCTGATAAGAAGTTGAGGTGATTACATAATGCAATTAGTCAGAGTGATATAGTGACGTGCTTGTTTGTGTACGACACTCCCACAAGGTGTGACAAACGTAAATTTAAGTCTTACATATCGTTTGACCTTCACATTATAAGCTATGTGTAAGTGACGCAACGGAAACCCCCATCTTACCTAAGCATTTGTAAGGCACTACAATGTGTGCGTGTCCTTTGCACACCTTCTTCTCCTTCTTCTTGCACCAGTTCTCAATCTTGATTGGCTGATTAGCTTCCACTACGTTTGTGATTTGCAGCTCGGGATACATCTGTGACAGGAGAAGTGAGTCAGGAGATATTTGAGAAAGGGTGGGGGAGGGGGAGAGAGAGATAGAGAGAGATAAGTGGACTTTAAGTGGTATCCGTTTATCCACACTTTGCAGTCTCCAGATACCATCTGCTTGACCGTGAAAGACACAATTTACACTTTCATGAAATGCCATCAAAATGTCATCAATAAATGCAGCTGAGGAATGTACTTGAAAAGCAGAACCCCCCCCCCCCAATCCCCAACTACAAATCTGCATAATAAAACCCTGGAGATGTTGGATGGAAATATCCTCCCTCTGCACATCTGATGAAAATGAGAGTGTGTGTAACTCTAATAAAATATCAGAGAAAAGCTTGGGGCCTAAATGGAACTGGAATAGAAGAACAAAACCCATAACATCCACCGATTGCAATGGCAACACTGTAAATAACATGTGATTTAAGCAAGAGGGTCACAATCAATAACCTCCCTCACACAGTCCAATCTGTGCCACAGTTATTCACCTCCTGGCAGTACTGCAGCACACCCTCTTTGGTTCCAACGCAGCTCTTGGTTCCAGTAGGATCTGGTTCCCAGCGCCCCGTCTGGATGTTGACGTGCATGTTCAGCTTTCCGCAGAACATAGCCACCTGTGGTTCGGCTACAGCAAATCCCGTGCCTGCATTGGCCGCCAGTGCCTACAATAGGGGACAGAGGGATGTGGAGAGAGCACACTACTGGTTATGATGGCATCAAAGGGTTTGTGAGCATTCTCTTTGGCCGCAGTGTTGGACTTCACATGCTGTGCACAATCCACTGCTTCTGTGCTACAAGAACAGTGTCTTTTTCATGAACCCCTAACCTCGCATAATAGGAGGTTAGGCAAATTACTATTGTCTATTGTGACATGAACTGACACACACTAGATGAAAACGTTGCTGTTGAACACACGCAGTCCAAAGCACTGACTGTCTTTCTGAATGAGGACTGCCTGTGTAGTTTTGACATCTGATGCTAAATGAATGCACAGGACCTTAGACAAACCAAATTGAGTTTTGTTTCCATCTGCAGCTAAAGAGCTCGACTGGGGGGGGATGGTTCAGTAGGTAGCAGTTTGATTGAATTACTTGCCGGCAGGAGATGAGTGACAGAGTGTAGTACAAAAGCTCTGTGTGTGCGTGTGCCAAACACACACACCTTCATTTCTCCATCACAAGGATCATTTTTGACAGGGCACAAGGCTTGAACACTTAGTTGGGACCATTCAGCTGGTCTGTGTATAAATGGCAACACCACCACATATCATCCAGCTCAATATAGCATGTAAGACTTTTCTATTGAATGTACGGTGTTAGCCCCCCTTTTGTAAAGCACAATACCACCCCCGCCCCCTGCTGTGCCTAGTCTTTCCAGACAGCGCACAGCATAATGATTTATTGAACTTGACGGATCCTCTCTCTGCAAGCAGGTAGCGGGATGCCCAGTCAGGCAAACAATTGCCTCTGAGCATAGGAAACGGATGGGAACGGTCTAGAAACGCAGCATAATTAGCGGTCACAAAAATGGCTGTGCCATGGAAAAATCTCGAGTCGACATTGCCTCTGCCCGGTTAACCCTACCAAGGCCCAAATGTGTCACAGCATGGTAAACTGATGAACCTATCAAATACAGTATACCATCTGTGTAACATCATGTATTCCTGGTTTAACTAAGGTTAGCATTAGCCAGTTTTTGTTTATGTCTTGTTTTAAGTGCAACGTTATGAACTCCTTGGAGAAACCCACTACGGTACCTATGGCTTGGCCTATACAAACAAGCCTGACTAAGCAGGACAGTCCCAATCTTATTGGTGTGACAGGGAGGCAACAGGCTGCATTACAAGCCATAGCTGTCCAAACAGCCACACGGGAGCCCCTGGGCAGGGAGTGGAACACAAACTGATCTCTCTTGATTGCCCTTCAGCCATCAGGCTGGGTAAACAGGCCTTGGCCCGAGAGAGAGAGAGAGAGAGAGAGAGAGAGAGAGAGAGAGAGGCTGGCTTGAGATGCTTCAAAACTCTGTACAGCTGGATGACCGTCTGGTGGGGACCCTGCACTGGACAAGACAAGGTGTGCAGTGCATCAGTGGGCTGTGGAGAACGTCTGGGAGGACAGACCTGACCCACCGACCGAGTCCTGGTGTAATGCTGCTAATGAGACTAATGAGACTAATGAGACTAAACAAGGTGCACAGCCATACAGGCCAACGTGCACAGAGGCTCCTTCTTGCTTGTGTGTGCGTGTAGGGATAGGACGATATATGATATTATCGTTTATCGTGGTAAAAATACTGGAGTCAATGGAGATTGAGATTAGAACATGACAGATCTCCGCACATTCCTCTTTTCCACGCGTCAAAACGGCATGCCTTACTCCCAAAGACAGCTCTCCGGCCTTCGTCTGTCATGCGCTCTTCTTAAACCAGGAGTATTAACTATGTATTGTTGAACCAATCAATCTAACAGACCTGGGCAACAAGTACAGGCCTGCCAATCGCATGTTTCAAATCTTTGATCACTTGTGTGGAAATAAAAACTCAAATTTGGACCTGTGGTCTCATGTAGGCTAGATACTTTGACCTCATATCTTCAAGGTCAATGTAATTAGCCTTGCTATTGCTTTTAGAGGAGACCGTAGATGATGTGCCCACAAAATGCACGCACACACACACACACACACACACACAAATCAACATACACAAACACAAGGGCATGTGCAGGCAAGCCTGCGGATGAGAGGAAGGGGGGGGGGGGGGAGAGAGAGAGAGTGTCTTATGGGAAAACATGGCGTCTTTGACGAGCCTCGTGTTGCCTCCTCTCTCTGCCGCCATGTGTGCCTCTCTCCTCCTCTCTCCACTCCCCCTCGCCACACTGCTGCAGGCTTGGCTCGCTCGCCCCTCGCTCCTTTGTGAGGCTCAGAGTGTACCGGAAGGGAGGGATGGACAGGAAGATAAGGAGAGACGGGCAGGAAAGGAGAGCATGACGTACAAAACAGCAGGGAAGGAGTGTGTGTGTGCGTGCGCTCGCGTGCGTGCGTGCGTGTGTGTGTGGAGGAAGGGCGGGACGTTAGCAAAGAGAAAGACTCAAATCCACAAATTGGATTTAAACTTGAACCTTTCTTTAAATCCATCAGGTTACATACATGCTAGGTTGAGATGAATGATAAGACTACAGTACATCATTATTTAAAAGGACAGTGGGACAACAATGTCTTCCACCATTGTCTTCAGCAGGTGACCAGAGCCTAGTCCGCATCCTTCCCCTCCAGGCAACAGTGGAGGAGACTGGTAAAGCCATTGCCAGGTGATTAATAGCACCGTCTTGACCGTACAGTATCTATGAGGTTTACTTTGCATGAGCTGGACAAAAGGCCACCACTGTAGGCCAGTAGGGGGCGCAAGCAAGGAAGTGGAACTGAGGGCTTGCTGGGAAACTCTTTGATGAAAGGGGAAACAAGAAGTGATCCAATTTGCCATGCGTTTTGTTGATGTGCAATGGAAGCCCCCTAACTGGGAGGAACATCGGGCCTCTGACAAAGCCATTCTGTTTCATACAAACAAGCTGCACATTTTGCTGGCCTGGCAGACTGTCCCACATGCACATCACAAACAAAGGCTTATGCAGGCACATGTATTGTGCAATTCAACACAGGATGGTTCAAGTGGAAGAAATGTGCCACACCTAACAGCTGATTCATATCTCAGCACTGACTCACTCTGGTCATTTTCATAACGATTATGGTATTTGGTCAGTTATTGAGTCTCCACTACATACTACTCATAACACTCGCTTTAAACTAGGTTTTCTATAACAATCTTTCATTTTTTTGTTTTAATTCTATAAAATATAAAAACACATAAAAACTATTTATTGCTCTTAGAAAAATAATGCCTTTTATATGTATGATGTTAGCAATTATCATTATTTAATTATTAACAGTACATAGAACATTAATAATAACAACAATAGGCATAATAATCATGTTTATAGTCCACCTATTGAAAGCAGTGTATTTTACAGTGTCAATCAACTTTTCCTCTTTGGGACAATACATTTTAAATAATTTCAAACAATTAAAGAAATTACTCAATCTGTGCTGTAATGCGTTTAGAGGTTTTCCCATTTTCATTTACTTTGGCAATGTAAACATGTTCCCATGCCAATAGTGTTGATTGAATCAAATTGGCAGAGTGAGATGTAGTAGAATTATATTACATCTCAATATTTTCCTAAGCTCTGCTATCTTCCTTAACAAATTGGAACCAAAAAAACAATAATCACAGTACAGTGGAGACAAAATGTACCCCATTAATGGGTTGTCAACAGTTCACTCCGAAACATCCTTATTTAAAATAAATGTGTTAGAGAAATCTCAAATTGGCTATTTAACAAACAATACAACTTGACCACCCACATGCAAATCAAAACACAAGAGCAAATGTGCCTGCTTTGTTGATTTTAAAAAAGCTTTCGACTCAATCTTGCAGAGTCATTAGACATTAAAAGCCAAATACATCATTAAGTTAATATACATAAATAACTTTAATATACATAAATAACAAAAGTCTTTAGAAAAGTCTACCGCATCAATCCAGAAACAGAAGCGTCTACTGTTCTCAGATGCTGCTGTCAATTCTGACGTTGTAATTAAAATCTCAGTATAACTTATTGTCCTTCATGGTTACGAAATCTGGGACCAACTTTGCAAACCATTATTTAACAAGTATCAAAATTGAGACTGCATTATATAAATCCATCCAGCTGGTCTAGTGTTAAACACCCACTAATGCATAGTAGAATTAAGATGACATTGACACCCAACAATTATCTAAATCAATTTTAACCACTTAAAAGAATGTGACACCATCAACATGGTGCAGAACAAGGCCCTCAGCCACAGAGAGCTAAACCCAGAAGTATGTCCCATAAGCCAGATGGTCCCAGGACTCCGTTTTACAAACCAAAAAGTTCCCTGTGGTGCCTCAGGGCAAAAAAAACAATAGTGTCTTTATCCTCTATTTTCACTCTCTCTCTTTCAGTGCCTCCCTATGCAAACATCATTGCACATGCAGCCTTGTGATAGACAACAATACCAAATGTGACTCCAGAACACAGACAGAACAAGAAAAACAAACTTGAAAGAAAGTAGAGGTAGGTCATGGTGTTCCACAAATGTAAACACATCTCGCAGAAACCAACTGATCACATGTTCTTTGTAGTCAGGATAATAATTAATTTGCTAGGCTAGAGCATAGCATGGTGGAGTTCTCCATTTGGGCTGTCATCAAAGGGAAACAATGGCTTTGGAACAGATTCCTGCTAAACGGCACACCAGTCACAAATGACTATACAATGTTGTAAACCATTGATTCAATCAAAAATACAGAAACAAAATATGAATCTGATTTGCTTATTAAGTGGTTAGAGTGATGTGAAAGTGATTGGTGACATGTTCATTACCAAAGAGACATTGACAGAGGCCTGGTTGAGTAGCAGCAAATCAGTCTGAATATGTCAGGTGTAATCTGGTACAGCCATGAATGCGGTTTGCTGGCTTTTGAACCTGCTCCAGTATGTGAGACCTGTGGATTCCCAGAATGGCTACGGTCCATGTGATCATGTAAAGGAATGCATGGCATAGATAAGATGCCTAATCCCTCCCTGTGGTGACTTAATGATTAAACAAGACAGGCCCTGGTGAGAGTCTAGGGAGGCCAGCATGCAAAACACACACCTGTCAAGACAGGCTGTGATTATTGTAGAAATCATGAAACCTCTAGGATGGAGCAATCCTCTAGCAAGAATTTAGAAAAAGATGTAGCATATGAAATGAAGAGATCAATGCAAGTGTAAGAGTATAAAGAAACTGTAAATATAAAAATAAATAACAATAAAAAATTAAAAAAATCTGAGAAACTGCTGCAGTGGTCTCTTACTTTTCTGCGCTGTTGTATTATTGTGAATGAGTATAGAGAGCAAAACAATGAGGAACAGTGGGACATTTTACCCACTGGTCTACTTCTCCTAACCCTCCCCCGTCGCTTCCCCTCCCTGCCAAAGAGCAGACAGTAAAAGCTAAATAATGGAAGAAATAAAAAGGTGTCATGTTGTTAGACTCCACAACAAAAAGGGCAGCCACTCAATGCTATGCAAATGAAGCTCGCCGGTTGGCTAAAGTGGCCTTTTGTCTTCGCTGGGGCAATTTGGTGCCCAGGAGGCATACAGAAACGACTCTGGAATTGCCCTATGACTCACCGCCGAGCCGCAGCCCGCTAAGTAACACACACGCGCGCTTACTGATCGGTAGTCACGCAGTTCAAATTAAGATCTGCGTGGTCAAATCATGTTGTTCCTTTTTCTAGAGAACAATATCAATCTCTTCCCTCTTCTCGAGAGCCAGGCTGTGGTATTTGACGCTGATGTATACATGCACATACATCTGGGCAGTGCATGTGTTCACAGTCACCTCTGTGTGGCCCATAAACCTCCTATCATTTGTCTCCAGACAAGACCGGACATGAAAGCACAGGACGGCCTGCCTGACTGTGCCAGTCACACGGCAATGGAAAAGCCGCCATCAGCACCCACTCATCACCCGCCATGACAATAGGCCACCAGGGCCCTGCATGTGTAACTTTCCACTAACAACAACATGGGGTTTCCAAAGTATACAATGAAACAGCACCGTAGCGGTTGACGTGGTTAGCAAGTGTTTCTTCCCATTTCTTCCATGAACTAAAGGTATGGGGAAAAATTATTATTATTTAGTGTCAAACTAATTTAATGGTACTGCTTTAAACCTCTGGAACATATTGAAAAATACAAATTTAAACTGAGCTTGTCTCTCTTGTTGAGGCTAAATTGATCTTGTGGGAGGCTCAATGAGGAAAGTTCCATGCTTAGTTTAGTACAGATTAATACACTTGGCTCCCACCACTCCTCTGCTGTTGCACTAATGCTTCTAAAGCAACCGTGTAGCCAATTTGAATTTGCACTTATCTCTAATGCGAATGAGTGCAGTTTTGTTACTCGTCTCCAGCACTAATGCCAGTGTTGATTTCCCTGTCTAGGTCTCCCCTAAAACAAAATGTAATCCAAAGCCTCAGCAGGATTGCCCCAAGTAATATTTTGCAGGTTCATATTCAAGATCGTTGCTCTCTGCAGCGGAGTGATATGCAGAGACAATAGCCCCACTAAAGGGTAAAGGATTTAGCTGCACTGCAGTATGCACAACATACTGGACTTTGTGGCATTGCAGATTACGTTAAGTTTCTTTGGAACAGAATGACTCTTGGCCCCATTTACTACAATTTTAATGGGGCGCACACACCCATACACTCACTCATATCTAGACATCGAGACATGACGTGAAACGTGTATTTAGTGATCAACAATGCCACAGTAGAGTGCAGAAATAGATGGATGGCGGGGGGCGGGGGAGGGTAACATGGCTATGCTCCACCACTTTGATGTGAATGATGACTTCAATTGGTGCTATGTTGCTATGGAGACCATCCTCAAAAGCATCCCAGCGATTCACACAGAGGGGACACTGAAAGCTGGGAAATAAAAGAGGAACAGAGAGACTAGGGAAAGACGGGGGGGGGGGGGAGAGAGAGAAGGAATGGGGTTGGGGAAAGACAAAAAAGAAGCAAAGAGGATGGACGAGATCGGCGTTTGAGGAAGAAGAGAACAGACACCACACTCTGTCCTAGCGTACAAGCATGGAATGACCCACTGTATACCCCCCCTTCCCCCAAACTGCCACCAACTCAAATCTTTAAAACATATTTACAAACCAGTTTGCCTCCCCTGTAGAGGCGTCAGAGGAAAGTGGGTCACAATGACAGATCAAATCTCAACTTGCCTGAGCTAGTATGTGTGAGGGACGTGTAGCGCACTTTGTTTATACCGGCAGAGAACTGCAATCCAAACACCACAGCCGCTCCCTAATGTCGCAGGCTGAAGACTCATGTCTTCAGCCTGTCCCTGGTGAATTATATCACCCTCTCATATCACCTCTCTCTGGACTCTCCAATTCGCACATGCAAATCCATTCCAGCACTCTTTATCTCTCCATTACTCTGCTTCCATTGCACGTCCATTACATTATCATAGTGACAATAATGTTTTTAAGGCACTTTGACCATTTCATTTGTTGCTATTGGTATCAGGTGTTTTAAACATTGCAATATTTCAGTATTTCGCAAAATAAAACATTCAGTTAAATGGACAATCATGCTTATAATGTTGGAAAATGATTGCATGCAGAAAAGTGTTTCCAGTCAACCACACAGAAGGCAAAAGAGTTCCAAACAGTTATTTGTCACTATAGGCCTACATTTTGTTAAAGAAGCTCCCTGACACTATTGAAAAACACTTTCTTAACCTGGTTTCTTGATCCAATTAATCAAATGAATATATTGGCAATACCGTCGGAAAACGCACATACATCTTCACCTTTATGGTAAGACGTGGGTGAATTTCCTCCGGGTGCTCAGATTTTCCCCACTATCTAAAAACATGTTAGGTTCACCCTCCAGTCAGTGCCATCTGACCAGTGACACTGGCCTCAATCTGGAGTGTGTCCCCGGGCGCTGCACAGCGGCTGCCCACTGCTCCCTTGAGGGATGGGTTAAATGCAGAGAATGAACTTCGCTACATGTACTGTATGTGTATGTGACAATAAAAATCACATTTACCTTTAGACAGAAATGTGGCACATTGGTTTTTAATGAAACAATGTCATGAAGTTTCTGCACAAATGACAAAGATTCTACATTTAGCTTGCCATCTGCTAAATCGTGCCTCACCGTTGCTGCCATTTTGTGTACGGTCACATACTGTGATGGCAGCATCACTAGTTTTGTCAACCATCTAATTAGGTACCTCGGCTCTCCAGAATCCTGTCTGAAACCTGCAGTCATAAGGCAGTGCAAATCAAATACACACAAATCACTTCATACCTCAGCATGGTTTTAATGATTGGGGCTGGATCCAAGAGATAAAGGCATTCTTAAAGCCTTTTCAAATATTTGCTTGAAAGCACTCACATGAAAGACAGATTACACAACACAAAGAAGATTATCAATTATTAGTAAGGTTCTGCTTAATGATAATTTACAGGCATACTAATTGCATTAGTATTGCCATCTAAGGTAAGAATGTGTGGTGGTGAGAGAGAATAACAATGTGGTTTTCATCAAAGTGACTGACAGCTGTCACTTTGATAAAAAATAATCAATTAATTAAAATTAAAAACGTAATAAAAGAATGTATGTTTTTCCCTTTTTTAATAGCCAACCTACATATCATTTTTCTCATTAGAGTGTGTGTATGAAGATAATGTAATTAATTGTATTGTTAAACCTAAAGATAAGGTTTTATGACCGTTGTTCTTTCGATTTGGTGATAACCGAGTTGGAGCCTGTGTGTGTATGTCGGTGGGGGATGCGGGGCGTAGCTTCCCCCATTGATAAAAAGAACCGTTGAAATGTTTTGCGACTCTTGGCAGCGAGCCCCAAGATAGTTGATTGCAGTGGACATGAGGTAGTTTGTACTATGGCTGGTGTTTATCCAACCATATACGCTTCTGCAAAAATGCAGAAGCGTAGGTCTATAATGTACTATATGTACAGAAGACAGCTGTCAGCGCCAGGTTTATCCATAGACTGTGTATATAAATGGGGCAAATCCTCCGTGACTTCACCAATAGCTTTTCTCAGGAATGTAACGTATTTGAACATCGCGCTTGTTGGCGCAAGCCGCCGGCACCATTGCGGTACCTCACACCACCTGTGGCGTGAGGTACAGTTCTCAATGCAGGACAATATCGGTTCAAATCGAGATATAATATAAAATGCACCATCTCTTTCCGAGTCAATATGGGACACAATATGCCCTGTGTTTCCACGCGCAACCAACATGGTTGGTTGGTCTATGGTTGGAATGACCTGAGAAATAGTGTGATTAAACATGTTGGATTTCACGAGACATGTGGAGAAATAATTCAACATCATCATTGCTCTGGTTATCATCGCTCAGGCGTAGTTTATAAAACATTTCTACGTTAGGCTACTTAGAGCTCAAATAAAGCAAGGAAGCTGTACAAATATCCTACAGACACACTTCACAAAAACGTGGATTTTCTACCCATTGAACGCCTACAACTTTATCTTTGAATTGTGGTATTCTGGCAATGCGATACATTTATGTGGCAATGTGTTGTGTGATAAAACTATGCATTTAAGGGAGTCCTTTTAATGTGACCAGTCCAATGCACAACCCGTGCAATAACCATGCTGTTTAATACTGTCAGATGGATGCATTCATCTTGGGCAAGTGTGAAGTAAGATGCTGAACAAATTTGAAATATCCTAAACATTTATTTTTTTCTGTGTGCATAAACCCTACATATTTTACCACAACCCGTGAAAAGATGGGATCAAGAACAAAAGGTTAATATTTCTGTCCAGTAATAATCGATGCAACTATTAATTCCTTTACATCACAAGGCAAATACCTCCTCTCTGGGATTGCACAGTATGTTATGTTTGTCTCTCTCCCTAGTTCTTATATTTGACTGACTCCCCACCCCACATCATTTTATTCATCCCACAAGACGTTTTCTTGGACAGCCAGTGATGTCAATACTGCTTTGTTGCGCCGTCTCTCCACTGTCGCCTGTGCAACATGACACATGCAGACAAGCAGGGCCAATGTCGAGAATGGCTCTGTGTGTGTGTGTGTGTGTGTGTGCGTGTGCGTGTGTGCATGTGTGCGAACACGGCGACGACGTAGCACGGTTGCAGACATAATTTGCTTCTTTCTCCCCCCCCCCCCCCTTTTCATTTCTCTCTCTGGTCCACAACAAAACAAGTTGCCAGTGAAGCAAATGGAAGAGGACGGAGCAAAGACTCCCTCATCCTCCCCTGGCTCTCTCTCTGACACAGATTTCAGGCGTATCGCAGACGCACCACAGCAGCATCTTCCAGGATTATTATTACCCTGTATTCACCGCTCTCTTTCGCCTACACCTCTCCCGCACCCTCAGAAGCTGCCTGCGGGCTCCAGCGCGCCCCTTGCAGCCACCGTAATATTGCAATGGGGTCGTCCTGTGCTCTGTGGTTCGATGGGGCTGGTGCAGAGCGGATTGCTTTGTGACTTTGATTCCACCCAGGCTGTATACTTGTTTGCAGAGTCTGAAATAGGGCTGATATGGAGCCTCCTTGTTAGTCCCATCATTGCAGGAGCAAAGATGGGGGACAGCGTGAGAGACTGGAGACGGGGCAGATAAACGTTGACGGTTAGGAGTGAATCGCCACTGTCTGCCGTCTACAGTCCTCCGCACAATTAGCACAGTCTTAAATGTGTGCCTGCTGCCTACGGCTTGTAAAAGATATCAATTATGTTACCAGGACAACGTTTCAAAGTGGTCATTAAAATATCATAAGGCTCTATAAATTGCGGACAGCTACTGTAGAGACTTTATTTGGTGCTCAATTAGTACGACAGTGGATTATTACAAAACGTATTATAAAATGTAGTTAGAATGTGTACATAATAAGTTTACAGCTGAACTCATCTACTTTATGCAAACACACACAACCACCCCCCACCCGAGACACAGATGTGTGTGAAAGTCTCGTTTGCCTATCTATGCCAGTCAGAAGAAAAAACAACAGATAAGTGGTCGTAGCAGCGATAAAGAGATAATTAGAGTTTTACACAGAGCTTGAAGTCTAGTTGCTAAGCTACACAGGTGCATACATATGGTGCTATTAGTTAAAGTATTTCTTGAAGGAAACTACATAATTGCTTTTATATTCATGTTAATGACTCCAGAGCTGTTGAAGGTTGACTTGTCTTGGAGCTTCAAGAGGTCTGGTCTCTGCGTTAGTCTCGGTCGGTCTTCGTGACTCTCCCTGCCCAACACTAGAAACACCCTGCACGAGCAAAGCCTTCAAATCCTCACAATCCACCTCCATAGTCCGCCTTTCATCCCTTTCCCCCTCCAAGCACATTCCCGTAGGGCATTCAGCAACATGACTGCACCTTCATCTCCACACACACACACCTAGATATCTCTCTCTCCCTCTTCCTCATCCCCCCCCCCCCTACATTTGTCCCTTCACAAGTGTCCCTCTTTTATCCCTCTCTGCCCAGTCAATGGGCTTATGGTCCACATGGGCTATAGCGGATTACATTCTTGACATCACCATGTCAGATGTTTACTAAAAGAGAACAACCGTCCTTACTGCCAAGACGGACAATGCTTTCAGATGAATCCTGACACATTTCTTCCCCTTCTACCAAGAAGGAAATATAACATAATAAGGAATATTAACGTCGTCTTTGCTAGGATACATTTTTGCAAACTGAACCATTTCCAATCGCCGCACCACTGATGGACTTTAATACCTTGAAGCTGGTCAGTCATATTGGAAATCCACAATGCTAATCTCTTTCACTAAGTATATGTTCAATCCCCAGCTAACGGTTTTCATTACTTTGTTTAGGAAGCTAAATTAAAGAGCACTTTTTCGTATTTAATTTTCAATTAACCATTCCTCACACCCGTAGCTTGGGATTTTCCCGCTCAATTCCTTCTCCCTGTATCCCGCCAGTGAGGCGGCTCAGAGATCAAACAGCTGCCCACTGTAACATACACATTAGCATGATTAAATTGGGCATCGCCTATCCGTTGCCTCTCAGTGCTGGGAAGTCTACAGATATAAGGACATGCTTTGCACGCAGGCTTACGTTGTGTGTGTGTCCAAGCTTGACATGACAAGGCAGGGGAGTTAATGAGGGTTGGAAGGACACCGCATGCACAGAGCTGGCTTTCTGCTGTGGAATTCCAGCCTGCTCAGGTGACTTGACAAAGGGGAGGGCCTGTTGAGAGGGCATAGCGGGGTCAACAGAAACCAGCAGTGGGCTTGGCCCTGGCAGCGGCTAAACAAGAGATTTAGGGCTTAGTTCATTACCAAGCAGCGCTCGCTTGTTGTTTTTTTAAATTAGTGGTCTGTGATCTGCGGCCACTGACTGTTAAGTCCACATTCTGTGATGCGTTCTCAGCGGTTTAAAAAGAGGATGATTAGACCTAGGAATGCGTCGGTCGCGTTTGCTTAAGTGCACTTAGACACTCAATATCTGCAGAGAGGGATTTGCAGAGAAATTACCTGTGTTCACTTCACTTGCTGCTCCACACCTCTATACTCAAAGCCCACTGTCGTTTTCCTGTCAGTCTGCTCCACCTTCATCAGCATGCAGCGTCACGCAGCTGCTCCTGGGACCCAGGGTCGGCAAGGAGACGTGTCAATAAAGACACGCATAGAAAGTGAGAGAGAGAGAGAAGCCAGCAGGCCTGTCGCAGACGTCTCATTTCACGAGGACTTAATTGTTGAGCAAGCAGAGGAGATTAAGGGAGAGCGGGATGGGGAAAGGTGCAGGGTGATCATAGTGCCGGGGGGAAGTGATAGGTCTCATTTCTAGAACTGTTGCATACGAATGAAACACAAGGTGCGTGCACACAAAAATATTCAGATTTATAAAACCTATTTTCCTTTGTAAATGTAGGCCTCCTACAACTAATACTAAAACCCAGACACAAAGCACACAAAGCAATGGATTCTGGGAAAGGGGGCGGGTAATAATGCACTCAATAAGTCCTTTTGAGAGAACAAGATCATTTTTCTACAGCGTTTTATTTGCTCAGTAATGTTCATCTATCTGAAAAGAAAACGGCTTAAACATTTTCTGGTATGAATATAAATAAATGTTATTGTTTTACAAATCTCACCATTGGTTGCCCTAGTGGTTAGCTCTTGCCTGGTCTGTCTCTAATGAATTGATATTTAAAATTCATATTTTACATCTGGGAGAGATATATTTTTAAAAATGTCTGGACTTTTATCCTTCTGCCATCGAAGTCGCCGTTTCCCATTTCTCTGATTTTTGCGCGTACGCACGGGTCAGTGTGCGTGGGGGACCGCACACTCACGTCAAGTTGTTTTTGTATTAATCCCAAACTTTGCGTAGATACTGGCATACACAGCGTTTATAAATTAGGCCCCAGATCATATTTTGGATTTAACTATGTAAAGCCAGTTCACACTTAAACTCTTCAGTGTTGGGCAGCTTGCTGCTTGACCGGTACATTGCACATCAAGAGGGACCGGGCATACGGGTGCATTGCTGCGATACTGAGAGCAGTCAGGACAAACTGTCTCAAGGACAACATAGAAATATCACATTTGCTCGCTACAAGGCAGTCAATAGATATGCCAAGGCCATGTCGGAATGTGAGACGTTAGCGAGAGGACAGCAGAGGAAGGAATGGGAGCAAGGACGGCTACGAACACAGTGGCTTGTCAAAAATAGACAGCGTTGGGCAGCAGCGTTCGACACAACAGAGAGAGAGAGAGACAGAGAGAGAGAGAGACAGAGAGAGAGAGAGACAGAGAGAGAGAGAGAGAGTAAAGATAGTAGCAGCCACTTGGCCGTGGACTGTACTGTGACGGTAATCAGAGTGATAATGTTTCATGTGTCATAGGACAAGTAGGGTTGTAGTCAAGACCACCTAAACTAAAAGTCATGACCAGAGAGTGTATCAAAAGACAAGACCGAGACAAGACCAAGACTTTGAGCAGTCGAGACAAAGACAAGACCAAGGCAGGGAGAGAACGAGTCAAGACCAGACCAGTGCAGCGCGAGTCCCGCACTGCATGACACACTTAAAAAAAATCAAGAGTGGAACATGCAAACTAGAGGCACTTCATCTGATCTTACATATCCACATTCTCAATAAAATACACAAAAACTAAATTCATTAAGATTCCTCTTCATTCACCTCTCTTTGAAGCAGGACGTTTTACATCCAATCATAGTAGTTACTTTAACTAATAAATTGGATGCACCGGTAATGTAATGATGCATGAATACTCTATAAGCAGGAATAAAGTTTATATCCTGCACAAGTCAACAAGAAATGGCAGAAAGGAGTGAGACTCCGACGTACACAAACTATAGTGAACTTTAAAGAGGTATAGTCAGCTATTGCAGGCACATCGTATGCTAATGCTTTTGTCAAATCCACCAAATATCTCCTTGCATTTCAATAGTTTATCGTTCTCTGTGCGTGTTGAAAATATTAATATGATACTTCTACACAGCCATGTGGGCGTAGGAACATAAACACCGTTCACAACAACAAAGACTTAGTGATACATTTTCTTTACAATGTGTTTCAACATGTGAGGTAGTGTTTTGATTTGACCTTAAAGTTAGCAAGTGTTGGAGAATAATTAACCCTGCCTTTAATTGGCAAAGTCTTCCAGGGAGTCTCCATGCTGAGGCTTTAAAGGTCAGTGTGCCATTCCACGATGACCACAGCAAATATGTGTGCTCTCAGGTTAGCTTTAATACATTTGTATCCAAAGGAATGTAACAGAAAAAAAACACACTAAAAACAACAAGGATTGCTTCTTAACGTGCATACAGCTGAACTTTCTGTTTACCTTTTACATACAGAAAGCTAAATGAATGTGTAAAGCAATCCATCCCCCGGAATACACACACACACACACACAGTCATTGAGCAGCAGGGGGATATGGTGGGGGGGGGGGGGGGACAAACAAAAACAAAAAAAAATTAA
>JAODUH010014540.1:0-27683 GCA_027564835.1 Typhlichthys subterraneus | reverse complement strand
TAAACTATTGACATAACATCCTATTGTCTAAAGCCTGTCCCTCTGGGGGTTTACACTCACCTGCGCTAAGCGTAACATGAACGTTGCTATTCACACTGAAAAAACTATATCTTACTTAGTTTGATAATGTTGTTTTAAGATTTTAAATCTAGTTGGACTTGTTCCTAATGTATGTTATTTTAATTTAAGTAAATGTGCACTTTAGGAAATCGTATCAAGTGAATTTCACTTACTGCACTGGCAGCCAAATTTGATTATATTTAAAGCATAATCAAGCTCATAACTAATATATTTGAATGCCTATTTCATATGGAATTTTTTGCAGTGCATGTGTTTCTTTTAGTATTTAAATAAACATCCTATACTTTCAGTTCAGCACTAATCTGATTAATCTGATCTGATTTTCTGTAGTCACAAGAAACACTTAATGTTCCACATGATGGCAATAAAATGACACAAGGATAGTTTGAGGAGTGTGTGACCTTAGTGAATAGCCGAAAGCTGTGTATTGAAAAAACATTTTACTACAGTATACATTACTGCACCAACATTTCTGTGTTTTAGGTTTGCTTGCATACTGAAATTTATAGTTTAAATAAAATAATATAAAATTGGCCCTTTCAAAATGGAGGTGTGAATTATTCCACTGGGTGGTTTATCTATTTATAGCATTTTTAAGCACTAACTTAACATGCCTAATTGAGCTCTGAAGTGACTAGAAGTTTTAGGGAATAACTGCTTTAGCCAAGGAACATGTGCATGGTTTGTGTAGGAATGTCTAATGTTAATCATAGTTCATGTATGGAACATATCATAAATGATAGCCATACTATGTCACTTTATACTCTTTTCAAAATAGCATCTGTTTCTAACATATTTCTCCCATGAGGCACTGTATTGTAGTCAATCAGCAATATTGCTAGACAATATTTCAACATCTTACACAATTTATAAAAGTTATTAAGCCCATTCACCATTGAGAGATTGGTTGTCCAAAACTAAAGATGAATTTTAGCCCAAATAGCCAAAAAATTCTAAAGTTTTATAGCCTCGGATTTCAAGTCAAGAAACATAAAGCCATAATACTGGCAGTAAAGATGTCTCCTACAAACTGACAGCTCCCAAACCTCAGTTCATAAACCTGTCTGGAGATTATGTGCATGGCTGAGACACAGCCTAAATACTTGGACAGCTCGGCAATGGAAACAGTTTATGCATGACCAAATGCTCACTGTTGATGGTGCATTTGAGAGAGGGCTAACACACAAGTCTACAGTAGGTATGCTTTTGACATTTATATAAAATACCAATCAGTCATATAAATAATTCAATTGTTTCCTTCTTGGCATCGTTTTGGTCCTTTCCCATGTCATACCGTGAGAATTGATTCAATATGCAAAGTAAAATGGAAGACTATATTCAAAAGGATAACAAACAGTTTTTGTGTTTATATTTATTTTTACTAAACCCCAACTCAGTGTCAGAGATTCCAAAATGGCTGCGTCAATGTAACCATGGTGCAGCAATTTGGATAAATGGTGAAGATGAAAGCAGGATTTCGTTTTTACATGCCTTCTAGACTGCTTGCACATTTTTCTAAAAGCACCAAAGTCTGGGTATGTAATTACACACTAAATGCTGTTTTTTTGTTTGAAGTAAGTATGTGTCCCTGCACAAACATTAAACGCTCCCAAAAATGGTTACGTTGCACAAAGCATGGCCTAGACTCAGATCACATAGTCCCAAATGCTACTCAGTTGCAACTGAGAGCAGCACATTCGCCAGACTAATGAAAATTCAACAGTCTGTGTTCTTCAGTAAAACAGTCCCATCTATTCATAATCATACCATTGATGGGAAATATGGAAATCAATTGTGGTAAATATTATTCATATTGAATTGTTACTGTGATTGGTTAGTTTGGCAGTAGTAAGATGTGAAGAAATGCCTGGTAAGCAATGCTCGGTTGAGCTTCCCCATTGCCCTCTCGTGTGTTTAGGAGATAGACAAAGGACAAGGGGTGTGATTTGTTAAATGCGGGACACCCCTTGCATTGTTTCCTCAACATGGGGGACATCTGGCAGAGGCTACAGCCCAGTGTTTGAGCTCTCCATCCTCTTTCTCCAGCATGGAAGCACTGCCAGACATTCTCATGCTAATACTCAAAAAGCTAGAGCAGATGTGAAACATTTGGTTCTGTTCGTGTTCACTTGTAAAGAAATAATGTCCTCCGTTATCATTATTTTAATCCTTTTGTTCTTGTCTCTATCATAAAAAACGCAAGAGAAAAGGTTCACAGCATCTTCCCTGGTGGCCTGTCTGTAGTCACTAGAAAGAAAACGCTTGTGTTGTGGTTCAGAATTAGTCCATGGTGTCCTTTAAGATTGAAAAATACATTAAAAGCATTATCAAAGTAGGACCCATTATAATTAGAAAATTTTGATGACCTGCAAATATGATGTGCATATTTTTATTTTAAAAGCATACAACCCCCAGGCATGCAAGCTATAGATCTTATCCTACGTGTTGCAGGCTGGAAACTGCTCATACTGCTTTTCGTCCTGTTGCAGCCCTTGGCACATCATCAGTCGGGTAAAGACACTAAAGCTCCGTTAACGCCCACCTGCATTTCATTGGCTTCTGATATGTCTATTTATTTCGCATTGAAGACGTTCTCATTGGCCAGCGACTTGTCGTCCTACCTGAAATCTGACAGAAGTTTACTTCTCAGCACGCTGCAAGAGATGGGCTGCGGAGGTGCTGGGCACGTCTTCAACCTTCAACAGCAACAATTTCACAAAACGCCTATACGTTTATAAATTAGAAATAAGTAATACAATCTGAAATGTTACTGTCCTGGCCTATTTTTGGTGATATTGTATTTATTTCAATAAGCCTTATTTCAATATTGTGGCGCACGTGTTTTTTGGGGGTTAAACGCGCGACCTCAGTCATTGCTATCAGAGCCAACCGTGGATGCAGGATCCGAATTCTCCATGGGAAGAAGACTCAATAATGTCTGCCTAGCATGGCTCTGGCTCCTAACCCGACGACCCGGGGACCGTTATGGCTTTTAGCCGCACGTGTAAATTGGACGCCTTGTACCGAAGCAACTTTAGGAAATTCATGGTCATGCTGTGCTTTCTCCTCACCTCTCTGTACCTCCTGCACTGCCTCACTGATCGCTGTAGC
Source organism: Typhlichthys subterraneus (assembly GCA_027564835.1). NCBI lineage: Eukaryota > Metazoa > Chordata > Actinopteri > Percopsiformes > Amblyopsidae > Typhlichthys > Typhlichthys subterraneus. The sequence goes on along the minus strand of JAODUH010014540.1, from coordinate 24,491 downwards.
ACCATGCCCTCCACGGTGAAAACATCCAGTCAAGCAGGCTATTTTGCCAGCGAATTGCAAGACTTCAGGTCACCGAGGAGAAAAAGACTGTTACAAAAATGGAGCGCCGGCTCGGACTCGACGCACTACGAAGTCATCAAACGCAACTCGCCATTCAAAGACAGCACTGGTGCGGGTTTTAATGGACCTCGGGACTTGAATAGCGAGTTGACGGAAGAGTCGCTTCCTACTCTGGACATAGTTTCTTCCAGGAGAGTGTCGCCCAGGTTTGCAAGTTCAGCAGGACCGCTCAGTCCTCTGGGAGAAGGGAGCAAGAAGCTGCCGCAGGCACTCATCATCGGTGTGAAGAAAGGAGGGACCCGCGCCCTGCTGGAGTTTCTCCGTGTGCACCCCGACATCAGAGCCGTGGGCGCGGAGCCGCACTTCTTCGACCGCAACTATGACAACGGACTGGAGTGGTACAGGTATGACATCTAGGATACTATCGTAGAGGATAATATTATTTTTATTATAATATGCCATCGTGGACTCGAGCATCCACAAAAGCACTACACTGATAGAACTTGGCCGCCTGTTGATTTAATTGTCCATATAACTGAACGTTTAGAAACTTGTACACTGAGAGGATATACAGTGAATGATCAAGCATATTATAGTATATAAATTAAGTCAATAGCCTAAATTATGAATATGAATATCAACGTATAGAAACAGGTGTTGGGTTTTGTATTAAGTTTTTTAGGATCCCAAAAGAAAAATAGCCTAGCCTATAAAAAATGTTTAGTCAAATATTATATTTATTTACAATTCACTTTCATTTAAATTAAATAAATTTACAAATGTAAAAGGCAGTTGGCAACAAGTTACTTCTTTACCAAACGTGGTAATACAGTGTTATAACATTTAATGTCTTGCATATACATTGGCGTTATTTGCATTATTGTATAAGTTTACCACTTGCTATACCTTCAAATATAAATAGTTAAAAAATGTATCCAATTAAGTTAAAATTCTTGTATTATTTTAAGAAATGAACATGACATTCTAATTCCAAGATCTGCAAATGTTGTAGGCCTTTAACTATTTATTTTCTAATTGTAACTAGTACAACTTTTATAAACAAATAAATAAATATATAATGAATTAATTCATGAATTTATTAATGAATGAATAAATGAATGAATGAATGAATTAATTAATTAATTAATGTATTCAAATTCAAATAAAATATATGTATTCAAATAAAATGTATGTATTTTATTCAAATAAAATAAATAAATAATAATGAATGCCATTTATGTATAAAGATTAGTCCCATACCAGTGGGATAATAATGCACCTCTAAAATTATATTACACAATATACCCATCATATACACCATATTTACAAAACAACAGCATGGATGTACATAACTAACAAACATTGAGCGAGTTTTCAGAAATCAAGTTGAACCATGCCTCAATGTGTAATAATAGGCTTTGTACTAATATGTTTGAGAACATAATATACATTTTACGATTCCTCGGTGTTAATTTATCATTAAAGACTTCACTTTTCCTCTCCTGAATATTCTCCTTGCGCTATACAGATTTGTGATTTATTCTGTTTGTCACTTTGTGAGTGCATGTATGTGTGTGTGTGCGTGTGTGTTCACTTTTCCAAAGCCCTATGGGGAATAATAGCTCTCCTTCTCAGTGGTTCCCTGTCTAATGGGGCATTGCCGACATCGCGTCTCTGTTATTAAGAAGGATTAGGACTATAATGAAAGATTACCCGAGTCTCTCAAGAGGTATGATTCACCTTTTGATTGAGATAACACTGCACACAGTTCCTTCAAGAAGCCTGGAGACAAAACTTTTACTCTCACCAACTGACAACCTCCTCCAGCCCCCCACCCCACCTTCCACATCTCTCTTCCCATCTCCCCACTCACACACCTCCCTCTTTGTGGCTCTCTTGAGAGAACACTCTCCTTTTGCCATCACTCTTTCACACCCTTCTGTTTACCTATTCATCCATTGTGGGAGTTTATATCCATGAGAGTCCCATCTATCCCCAGGAGTTGCCAAGATTCTCTGGAATTTGGACTGAGCCTCCAAGGACGGGTGTTAGTGCCGGTTACACTTAATTCCGCCCATTTAAAAGAAGAGGACCCTTGAATTGAAAAGAGGAATAAATAATTGTTGCCACAGCGGGGTCTCCTCTGAAAGAGTGCATCTGTTTTTGAGGTGGAAGGAAATACAGCTCCTCCTGACCATGGCATATCAGAGGGTCTGTGTTGATAGTGATTGCATCCTAGTTTGACTTGTTTGCTCAAGGTCAAGGAGGCCTTTTTCATTCTTTAAGGTGCCTTTCAAAACCAAATCCCTGGTCTAAACATGTTTCTTTTTTGTTTTATGGCTGTCAGGCATGTTGCTAAAATACAGCTTGTGTGAGCATTGTATATTTTTGTGCCAATGTCTTAGTCTAGTATCTAAAAATATCTGTATGGAGAACCTTGAAATTAGTATTATTGATTCACACTAGGCCTATATGGAATGCTTACAATAATTTACAATTCTACTTCTGCGATAAGACAGGCCTAAAGCTGTAGCTGTGTGAAACAATGCCAGATTTTCTGTGACTAATCACCGTGTCCAATTTGTAAAATTATGTGATTCTTTTCATTAGTGACAGTGAATACTTAAAACGAAGAGGCATTTGTCTCAGGGGACAAATGCCTTTGTTTATTGTAATGGCTGATATGTGTCGTTTTGCATGAATCACTGAGGCCCATCCCTATGGGAATGGGTGGAACATACTTCAGCACCTCCGAAACTTTAATGTGACATGGCATCGGACACAGTCCTTTCCAGTTTTCCCAGAATTAATATATATAGAATATACTTCTTATGGGAATTTCCCACACATGACTTAATGGCTGCACACCCAGAGCAGTGATGTGACGCTAATTTATTGAGAAATAAAAATAAATGTAGTATCTAGAGTATTTTTATTTGACACTTGTTCCATTATAAACTATGTATTGAAACAATTGCCTATTGTTCTGAATTATGTCGATTCATTGTTATTATTTAAGAACATAACTTTCTCTCTTTTAATTTTACATTTTTCTGGGTGTTCCTAGATTTATACCCAGTATGTTGACCTAACTGAAATGTAAAGCAAGTTGAGGTTTAACTAAACTTCAAGCAAAACAAAACCAACCATATTTTTAGCACATTAAATTAAACACCTTGTTTTCTTTACATATGCTTGTTGTGTGCATGTTCTGCGGATCAATTGGGTAACTTTAGGCCAATTCCTAAACATGAAACCAGAACCAGGCCCGTTTGAGCTAGTCGGACGGCGGCATTACATTTCACTACACATTTCTCCTCAGCGTAGCGGGACAACCGCACACGACCTGTCGAGCTTTTGTTGTGAAAAGCAGCAGTCAGAGTGAACAAGGGGGGTCAAGCGCAAACGCTGTGATGCGTGGTAGAGGTCCCCGGCAATAGTAACCAGTATTATGTTTGTGGTCTACTAGGGTTACACCCACCCCTGCGTTCACCTGTCTAGACCAAGGGGGTTCTTGTTTGATGTCGGCAGACTGCTTGGATTAGGCCACACCAGATCCAATGGGTTAATTACCCTTCATAAAAACACATGTGACCTGCAAAAGGATGGGGCATCAGCCCACCGCTGTTTCTACCACACAAACACGCGAGCGTGCGCACGTACACACACACACACACACACACACACACACACACACACACACACATGCACTGACGAGAAATATTGTGTGTACACATTATCATAATATCAATCTAATCTCTATGTCTTTATCTCTCTCACACACAAACACATGTACAATATATATACAAACACGCACGCCTAGCTCGTTAACCTTCTAATCCTTCCGGCTCAGGAATAGGTCCAACAAATAACAGGACTGTAACATAAACAAAATACCCAGAAGATGAATGAACTGCATTTTATGTGAGAGCAGATCATATTGTGCACAATATGAACAATAAATAAATAAAGGAAATATAAATATATTCTCTGTTCATGAAATTTGGGTTGGCTAGTGGATTCATAGAAAACACCACAGTTTTAGAGACTTCTGGCCTGTGGTGTGAGACCTTCAGATGTGGATATGCAGAGTATATAAAACTATGGTGGTTCTTATTTCAACTTAGATTCTGTACAAAATCCAGATGTATAATGTGTGGAATAATATTACGCACACAGTCCATGTATGAATTCCACAAATGCCAATATTCCCTCTCTTCTGTGATTATCGTTCTTTCTACATTAGTCTGGCCAAGTGGGTTTGTTGACATGGCTCTGCTTTTGAGAAATTGCTCAGCGAAAATAAACTCAAACATTTGTCAAGTGCTGCTGGTGAAAAGTGGTTAAATTCACTGAGTTTTGACTTAAGATCCCCTTCCAAGTGGCATATTGGCTGCATTTAGGTGTCAATTAGGTTGTTGGTTGAGCTTTAGTTCAAGTCTTGTTCTGTCTGATATGTAACTTGACAGCAAAGTAGTTTGAAAGACCTGCATGTGGAAAGCCTGACACAACTATAAATAGGAGGGATTACAAGATGCTATGGAAATAAATACAACAGACTTCTGATTCTGAGAGAAATCAAAACTAGAGTACTACTTTAGAGAGGTGTTCTGCTCCATCTTTTAGACCTATTGTTACTGAAAATTTGTTTAAAAAAGACATGTTTCGTCTCTATTGCATTACAGAGATTCACATTTCAAGAAAATTGAAACTCTGCAATCACTGTGAGAACTATGGGTCCGTCCTGTTACCTAAGACATAATTGGAATGTCAAGAAACTGTAAACAGCTTTTGTAATGGACCAGGGCTGTAGCTGCTTACAGTCACTGGTGTCTGTCAGCCTGCAGCAGGTTGTCATGCAAAAGCCACACACCAGCTGGGACATGAGGCCAAAGCTAACAAAGAGACCCCTGTGTGTGTGTGTGTGTGTGTGTATAGGTGTGTGTAAGTGTAGGTGCGTGTGTTTGTGTGTGTGAGTGAGTATGCAGGCTCCGCGTAACTCTAGTTTTGGCGCTCGTTGCTGCTGCCCCTTGATCAAACATCGCCAGGAATATAGTCATGAAATGTATCTAAGCATTTTAATAGAGAATAGAGGAATTATATAGGTGTGTTTGATCTATGAGGCTTTGAATGGAAGGCTGCAGAAGCTGAGGTGTCTTATGTAGACTTAAAGGCAGGGTAGGTCATTCTCTAGAACGCTTGCTCTCTTCGACCTCAAATCAAAACATACACACTGCGAAGCCAAGCAGCATTATTGTTGTGAACTTTGTTTGCCACTTTGTATATGTTCATACTTAAGGAGCCAGGGCTGTGCGGAACTAAAAATATATATTTTTTTCAGACCGCACAGAGAACGGCAATGTAGCGAAATGCAAGAAGATATTTTGTGAATTTGACAAAAAATGTATTAGCTTACAATTAGTTTGCAATAGCTGACTAATACCTTTAACACATTCCGGCCCCTCGTTCGGTTTGATCAGATTTCTCACTGCCCTGCAAACCGCTAGGCAGCAGTTGAAACCCCCTTTACTCAGACAGGGAGAGTGCTGTGGTGCCCACGTAACTCACAGGCCGGCCACAACCAGAACTCCCAGCATGAGGAGAGTTTGAAGCGGAGGTAACTGGATCCCTCGAGGCCCTTGCCATGAGCTGCGAGCTGCGTTAGGGTTGTGAAAGTGATTATCATGGGGTATAATTGTAAAACAGGACACAAGGGGCTCCCTTACCTCCTGCTGAAGGAATGCAACCCTGCTAGGCTTGTAGCGCCCAAACCTCGACCTTCGTTGCCCCCGCCGTTGTCTGTGCCTTTCCCCAGCAGCTGACCCTACGAGGCCCCCGTGCAAGGGAAGTAGATGGATCCAAAGTTCTGGCTGTCAGCAGCTGCTCTCTGGCATTCTGGGAATCTGCCCCCCTATGTGAGGGTGAGGACAGGCGGCAGGTGCAGGGTGCTCCGCAGACAGCACCTGGAGACCCACTAAACACACACACACACACACACACACACACACCTGATGTTTTCACCTGACACACCTTATTGTCAGTCTAAATCACAAGTAAGCATCAAGTTGTCAATGTGGTAGGAACAGCCAAGCACCTAGCGATGGACAGTATATAGGTAATTAAAGTGTAAGTGCACCCTAAAATGTGTGTTTTGAACCATAAACGGAGTAATAGGGTTGATCTGTGATGAGACACATCAATGCTGTTTTTAATATTGACAAAATTCCCGTTTTTTTAATAAAAATTAGCATTTTGTACGCTGAAAATATATCCGCGCATGTGTCATATCTGTTAAATATCGCTCCTGGACCAGGCTGGTTTTCAATGGTACACTCCGTCCACTCATATGTCATCAAATTCAAATGTTAAGTTAATTTTAATGGGGGTTTCCCTCTCAGCCCCTCCCCTCACGCACTCAGCTCCTTGATGCTTGTTGTGTAGTGGGTGGAGTCAGGCTCAGAGCTGGGGTGCAGTTACACTTTAATTACAGTCAGCAGGAGTCAGGTAATTAAAGGCCCCCTAGTGGCCAACTACAGTGGCACAGCCATCATTTAACAAAGCCAACATATGGTACAGTAATGTTGGGGTCTGGTTACATTTGTTTAAAGGATTCTGTTGTTTGTTCACTTTTGGGCTTTTGTGTACACTGTGTCAGCAAGCCGCGTGACCCTTCCGTATCTCATGCCCTATTAGCTCAACAGCTGCGTTTCTTTTTACAAGCTATTAGCTGTAAGACAATGAAATCTGTTATTCTGGATTTCTTATTACAAAAGGAACACATGGGTCACTTGCTTACGGTAAAGGGGGGTGTCCTGTATAGAAATGATTACACTGCAAAAGCTATTTCTAATTTAACTTGACTTAACTTGTGATAATCTTGTTTTTAGATTTAAATTATAGTTGGACTTGTTTCTAATATAAATGGCTTATCTAGTGATGTAATTTCAGTAAATGTGCACTAACTAAGAAACCTTATAAAGTGAATTTCACTTACAGCACTGGCAGCCAGTTTTGCTTGTTTTAAGCCTTAGTTAGCTCATAACTAATATATTTGCACTTATATTTGATAGGGCATGTAGCAATACTATACAGCATACATTTACTGCAGTCTTTTTGAAAGTTATAACAAGGGAGACTTGTGACCTTTTCTAGTATAAGTATAGTATATAAGTATTTGCACCACAATGTTATATTTCAAGTCAGTGTAGTGCCTGGAGGTCTTGCTAGTTTTCAGGAAACGGCCACGCCAGTCATGATTTAATTGACCTTGAGCCCAGTGTAAACGTAAACATTCAACATCACAGTGGTGCTACCATAATGTAACAAGCGAAACCAAATGAAAACAAACAAATGAAAGGAAACCACATTTTACCATCTTTTCTCTGAACTGTATTTTCCCCTCTTTGTGCTTTACTTATTTGTTTGTCTTTGACAGTTCATAGATGATGAAAGTTATTAACCATTATTTTTCTGCCAAGAAAGAGAGGTGGCTTCCATATTATTTGGCACCGGAGAGCTGTTTGCACGACAGGGCTTTAGAAGATGAGCCTGTTTCAGCTGTCACTGTGAAAGCAGTCTAGACAAACCGAAATTCAACTTTATCAAGTCTTTTAGAGGTTTTGCCTTGGGGTTTTTTGACATGCGGAGCCAAAACCATGGTATTTGGGCACAGAGAGGCTTGGTAAATGATGCATGGATGCAATGTGTACATGTTACAGCCCTCAATGGTGCGGACTGGCAGAATAACCCCACGCCTCAGCATGATGGATCTCTCATTCGCATCTCACAGGCAACAGCTTTATCACAGGACAGGGAGCTCTCCACATTTTCCACCAGAGAGAGAGAGAGAGAGGGAGAGAGAGAGAGAGGGAGAGAGGGAGAGAGAGAGAGAGAGAACATCGGAAAGCCTGGGAACCAATAAAAAGAAGGAAGCCGTCTGCCCATGGGATCACCGTTTTCCCATTTCAACAGTAATGTGTTCTCTAAAATGGCTTTTGTCACATATTTTCTCTCTGGCACACACCTCTGTCCCGTATTTCAAGTCGCGGTTAAATTAAAAAACAGTGATACATTTACTGCTAAAGGGATTGCGTATTACCCATTTCTTCTATTCTACGTAGCCTACATCTATGTTCCTCACTTATACTGTGCCGTGCTTCTATTCCCTGTGCAAAGGTTTTACTCCTTCAAGGCTATTTTTTTTTTTAGCCTTACTGGTCAAACATGAAATTGTTTCCTTTTGGTGTTTCACTGCCTCTGAGCACAAACGCCCCGGACAGTGAAAAACTTGCCATGTGTGTGTTATCTGAAGCTGCCTGTGTGGTGATAGGATGGCACCAAACGTGCTTTTCTCTAGCTCCGGCGAGGCCTGGCGTGTGCCAGCTCTCTTGGCAAGGCCCGCGTGGCAGACATGGGCACAGGCCAACCCCAAAACATGGTGGAAACAGCGCGCCTTGGGCACAACCTCCATTTGACTGCCCAACTCCTGTTTCCACACGGAACAGTGAGTTTTGATTTTAAAAGGAGGAGATAATTCTACTGTATCCGAGTTTATGTGTGTGTGGTTTGTCGGGCCCATTTGAACTGCGGGATTGGCATTTTTCTGGCATGCCTGACAGAACGTCCAGCATTATATTCTTCAGATGTTCTACTCAAGCTTTCGGCACTAGCTACATTCAGCGTACTGCTTATACACCAGCTAGCTCATGAACAAAAATGGTAGATGGTGGTGGTGAGTGAAAAAAACAGGCAGAGATTAGGGTTTGGCAATGATGTTGCACCCGACCAGAAATACTGTACAATTTAAAAAAAAGGCTAATAATGGAGGCAGGGAACGAGGAGGAAATGACAGAACCTCTTAATCTGAGTTGTTCTTTTTTCATTTTTTAAAAAGCCCAGCTCCATTACATACGTATGTGGTTTAGAAAACCTACCTGGCTTCTCAAGTAGAACTCCAGCTGCTCAAACTTTCTTTTATATCATTTTTTTTCCAGAATTGAAACAGAACACAGGACAAAGGAGCCATTTTGCAGCTTCCCGTTAAAGGATTTACAGAATTTTCACAACAAATTGATATCAGTCCAAAAAAGTGACCTCCAATTATTCAGTTGGCTGCTACAAAGTGCACGTTTCATAAAGACAACCATGAGCCGTTGCAATCCCAGCTGCTTGATTTTTCATTGTCCCCGATCATTTTATTCATTTTCGAGCAAAGATGGCGCGTGGCTTTCACCAACTCCCCCAAGTGCCATGCGGCATGATTAAAGAGAGGAACGTGTTTGAAAATGAGTTTGCCACCTTGTGCCCATTCATTGATAGATGGAGTGCAGCAGCACAGTCTGCATTTCTTTGCATAAAGATGGAAGAGGGTGATAAGGGGGCCTGCGTAGCGCTCAGGTCGTGATTGATAGGCCTATGGTGGGGTGCAAGGAAGCCACCCAGTAATTCAATTAATCTTAACCCGAACACTAGTAATTGCTAATGTAACTTGCCCTGACTGTACATTAGACGGGAGGGAGATTGCTGTCACGGCAACATGTCCGGCTGTAGTGTAGGATAGAACATCTTCAGTTGTGCTCTGAAGTTGCACAAAAGAGTTTCACCCCTTTCACCGTGATCATGGAGATTTCCTCCCCTGTCCTAAAAGATGAGGATTTACATGTTAATGAGAGGAGCAGTGAAGAGATTTGCTCATCTTGCATTTAATACAAGTCTGCAGAGAGATGGACCATATTATGGAAATTATGAATGCTAGGATATCTGGAAGTACCATGTCCCCACTGATAGATTAATTCTCCCGTTGGAATTTTGCAGCCATCTGTGATACAAGTGGATACTTAGGATGGAGCCAAGCACTCGTTTGGCTTGCAGGTGTAATCTTTATTGGTTTCGTTGATGGGAACAGATGTTTGTTGTTCTTTTTGTCTAGTGCCTGTTGGGGCCCCTCTGCGCTATTGTGTCTTGTTACAAACACTGTGGGATTGCAAGGAATCCTTTGAAAGCACGCTGTCGTATCGATCTCTTGGACGGCTACAACAGTGGTTTGGAGGTGCTGACCCTTGGAGACCGGTAGGCAGGTTTTCTTTTTTTTTCTTTTTTTTTATGGGGCTGTTATTTATGCATCCACTGGAAACTGGACACCTTGAGAGGAGAAGATAAATCAAGTTTGCAGTAAAATCTATTTCTCTTGCCCTCCTGTGTCTCATTCACTCGACACACCTATTTCCTCTTATCAACTTCAGGTTCCTTCCCGCCTGGCACAAATGCAACATTAGTTCCTGTGACTGAGTTTAAGCCGGATCACTGAGCTCCAGAACGGACGCAAAGTATTCCGCAAAAATTGATCCGGTGAAATCAATGCTTTTTTGTTTAATTTCTCAGTTTTTGCAGTCATTTGTATTTATGCAGCTGGCCAGCTATGGGTCAGTCTAGGTCAGTTTGGTCCGAGGGTATAACAACAATGTTCGAGCCTTTTGGGACATGACATGAGCCCAAAGTCATTTTATCCGTCAAACGTGTAGCGGGGCTAGAGCTTATTATATCATTATGTTGTCAGGGCAATTGTTTATCCTGCCGTCCTACCCTCACACAGAGACGTCCGCATTTACTGGGGTTTACCCATTATGACTTAGAGGAGAAGGAAGCTGGCTATGTACGTAGGACCACGCGTCAATACAGGCAGTACAAGACTACCAAATCTACCATGATGGCTGCGCTGCTCTTTACCCATTGTCACTCCCACCTCAAACACGCCGCCATTAATAATTAATGCAGCCAATTAGCGGGGCTGCATTATTCACCAGGAAGCTGCGATCACATCCATTAACAGAGCTGCCTTGTCTTCTTACTGCTCTCCTAGGCGACCCTTGCACAGCCCACCGTCCCCAAGCTAACACACGATTAATTTGACCACAACATGGTGACCACCCTTTGCCCTTTGCGCAGGAATTTGTAATAGCAGTAAAGAATGTAGTGATGTTCAATAATGTAAATAACCATATTATTATACGTGTTTTTGTGAGATATCTGGCTTTAGATAAGCATTACCAATCACAAACATTGTTTTGTTGGACACACTTGGGTCAGTGGCATCCACTGTACTGATAAACAAGTTTATTTAGGCTTTCCTGATCTCTGAGAACAGAGCAGCTGTGCTCAGGAAAACCTAACAACTTACCGTTTCCTCCTTGTGTTTACTGGACACACAGGCGGGCCGCCATGCGTCGCATCAATAGTCGTTTATTTTAATTTGCCTATCTGCCTAATTGATGTCCCACAGGCCTCCATGAAAATGGCAATTTCATTACACAAACAATTTAGAGAATTATTATCAACATGAAATGACAATTCTGAGCCTGTCTGGTTTACATTATAGACCACATGCAGGGAATCCCGCATTAAAAATGTGCAAACAAATAAAGATCAAACTGTTTGTTCATGACATCTTTCTATCTGGCAGTGTGATGCCGTGGTAGTATTAACGTATTCATCTCACACCAGTAATCACCGCAGATGGAATGTATTAGTATAAATGTGCATACTTAATGTTATCTTAATTATTTAATATTATGTATGAGTTTAATATAGGTTAGGGTTATGTTTCAACTCCACATATTAAATGAAATATCTTAACATTGTAATGTGATTTCCATTGTGACTTTGTTTTAATGTATATGTTTGACACCTTAATAATCTGTAACTCACTGGAATGAAGTTGTGGCTGATTTAGTATCCCCTCCCTTCAGCCGCATTCTCATTACAGCCGTAGAGAAGCAATAGCATTGATTTTGTTGTTTGGGATTCACCCGAAGCATTGATCTGTTTGCCTGCATAGACAACTGTTTGTAATTGGGCATATATGGTCAACAGGTCGTCCTGGTACCTTCTGAGCGGCCCTACTCCCAAGTGCTGCTTTTAAAATGTGCTTTCTTTTTGGTAGATAATGTAATGTATAATGGATAACCCTGCACTCTCTCACTCACACACACACACACACACACACACACACACATGCACTCTTTCACACACACGCACACATGCACAAACACACACACACACATGCACTCTCTCACACACGCACGCACGCACAAACACACACACATACATGCACTCTCTCACACACACGCACACACACGCACAAACACACACACACACATGCACTCTCACACACACAAACGCACCGACCATACCCCACGTCCGCGCACACACACAGTCGATGACTAGTGGGTAGGTCTGATTCCGTCATACAATTCATTACGTCATGTTATTTTCCACTCAGCCTAGCAGCACCTAATTCCTTTCACTGCCCTATTTCTGTTCTCTCTCTCTCTCTCTCTCTCTCTCTCTCTGTTTCGACTCTGTTCCTCGGCTCCAACTGGCTTTTTACAAGGTCGGCTCTGGCAAGGCATAAATCCAGCAGGAGGGATTTCCCTCGCCCACGAAGCTTTCACTGCTGGCGTCAAATGCCACTGCTCATTTCTAGCTCTGCCTTACGTGCAGCTCTAGGACGCAAGCTATATTGAAATGGCCGCTCATAAAAGCACTCTTTCAAAGTCTTCGGTAGATGTACAAAACTTTTAAACATGCTTGTTGGAAAGCACAGCAGAACTTGCACACCTATATATTGTAATCCCAGATCTGGGATATGGTCTAAGAGACTGAGAAGGTAGTGTGTGTGTGTGTGTGTGCATGTGCGTGTGCTTTGTGACGCGCTGCACGTGCACACACACGGAGACACTTGCCTGTGCGTGCGGACACACACAATTAACCGGAGTAAACGCACTCTTTGTTTGCGGCGCAAAATGCGCTGTTCCTTTAAAAAACAGTTTAGTCTATACGTTTGCAATCTCATTATGCAACTAATGTAAATGCAAATGTGATTGAACGTGGTTCATAATAGCATCTATTCAATTGTCATGAATATGAATGGTGTTAATATGCGCTTCGTTCTGGTTTGCTTATTTTCTCGCCAAATGTGTTGTCTTGAACGATCACGTGCACCCAGCCCATCTTCACTATTGTCTTTACACCCTGTTTATTTATTTTCTAATCGTGATTCGGACGCCGCATATTTATACTTGCTCGACTCCTGTTTGAACCTGAGACACGTCCATCATTCAAGTCCGGCAGAGTTTGACTCAATGACAAATAAAATAAAATGGCAAATATTCAGCCATTATCTCTCTCCAGCGCACCCCCTCGATGTTAATGTGATTTTAGGACGATTACGCCAACCTGGAATGTTGAAAAATAACCCACAGATTGATAACATGAATCATCAAGCTTCTGCCCCCCTTCCCCCTTGAACACCTCATTTACCATCGCCCTGGCAACATGCTTGGGAGATGCCCAAATGTAATCACCTGCTCGCATGAGATCTGGTTATGGTTCTGTTGGGGGAATTAGGACATTCGTTATTGGGCCGATATGGGGAAACGGCTTGAGAGGCTGTGCCGTGGTAATGCCATACATAAATACACTGCAGACCTGCTCGTAAAGCAGTGACGGGCAACGTCCCTCATGCAGATAACTGTTAATCCATTGGTGAGGGTGTACTAAAGCCTTTCAGTCAGTCATTCGCCTTCCAGTGAGGAGGTTGGAAGGCTGCAGTTTAATCTGCAACTGATGTTGATATCCTGGCAGCAGACAAAAGTAACCCCCCCCCATCTTTCCTGTCATCTCATTATTCTGCTAAAACACAGTGAACCCTTGAATACGTAAAGGAACTAAATCTGACCAACTGATGTTTTGAATTATTCATAAGGAAATATAATTTGCCTTGGTGGTTTGAGTCAGTTCTCTTGTTGCCTCTCTGCTTGAAACTATTTTCCAATTTCAGTACTGTTCTTTAGTTGTTTTTTTTTAAAGCAAGGAGAAATAAAATCCCACAGCATCACTATGGCCATTGTCCCAACCCTGACAATGAGGGCCTGCCCTGTAATTACTTTCCATTCCTAAAGACATCCGTCTTTTCACACGGGGAGCTGACAGGCTAAAACATTAGCACGTTGTCATCGGCTCCTCAGACGCCGCTGTGTGCTCCGTTACGCTCCGTATTATTTTGCAACACTCGCAACACTTCCCCTGCTCCCAGATGGAGTTACCTATACTCTGCCGTGCCCGGTGTGTGTGTGTGTGTGTGTGTGTGTGTGGGGGGGGGGTTTCCTGTCGCATGGTCAGTTTAACTCAGCCATGACGGGGGAGCTCCACTTCTCACTAGGGTTCTCTGGAATTCCCGACCAGAGCTCGGGCCCCAGGCTTGTACTTTTGTAGTTGTCTTGTGTGCTTGTCCCGCTCTGACATCCCACGGTACAGGCTCGTTCCACACCTCATTATTCACCGCTCCTTTCAGCGCCAACCTGCAATGGAACTGCTCACAGCGTGAGCTCCAGAGAAATGCTGTCGATATAGCATGGTCCCAGTCACCTGTTTGGTATTTATACGCGGCAACTCTGCCTCCGTGGATTTAATGGATAGCACGCAAAAATGGAAATTGTGCACTCGACCACGTCGTTGATAGCCCCCATCCCCGTCTGCCTTTCCACCAGCGCGTGTGTTCTCACCCCTGCCTCGCTCGCTCACGCAAATCATATGGCTAATGTGTTTTGGCCGAGTTCATTGTTTGTTCTACTCGATGTTTAAAAGACAACAACCAGAAACATTAGTATCAAATACTTAAAACCACTGGATGTTAAGTTAGGCAGCAGCCGCTCTTGGCTGCAGTAGCTCGTTTCTACAGTATAGGTCCCTCTGGCATTGCAGTCTGGGAGAGGAGACAAGCAGGGTGAGTCTACAAGCCCGTATGTAATGAGTTTATGTCAAGAGACGAGATAAGAGGGAGCTTTTATACGTACTAATCTCTACCCTGCTCTGGCTACTGTATGTGGTGGCACGATGGCATTGGGTGGGGTGGGGGGGTGCCTACTGCAGCCTGGCGCACAGATGAGGACGGTGTTGCCAGCCGCTTTATATTCTGTGGAGGACACGAAGACAAAGGGGGAAATGCAGTGGAGGAAAGATGCAAGAAGGAAGGGGAGAAAGAAGAGAGAGGAGGTGCAAGGAGATGGGGAGGAGAGATAGAAAGACAGTGTAATCGCTACAGCCTCCCCCTTGATGCCCAGCTCCCACCCACAGCCCTGTCCTCTTTCCCCCACGCCCACGGGCACGGCTCCTGCTTTGTTCCTCAAGTCTAACATCACATCAGAGCGCCAGTTTCATTCTGATAAACGCTGACTGGACGTGCTCCCTTTGCACTACTGTATGTTTCCTGTCAAATATCGACCTTTATATTTCACATATAATATAATATATTTCACACATATATATATATATATATATATATATATATATATATATATATAGTTTAGACCTAGTTTAGAGTCTTCTTTTATTCCGCTTAGGTCATGAAAGAAAGAACAATTCAAAAACGGTAATGCAATTTAGCATGATGGCAGCTGAAACTGACACCAATTCCCAGCGGCAAGGTGTTCTACATTGACTGGGAGGCAATTTACAGTCATGCTGAGTTCCCAGTGAGAAGGTCTGGCAGCCCTGCTGCCCCCACCTCTGTTGGCTGAGATGCTACTTTTGCTAATTTTGGCTTCTCTGCACTATAGCCTTTGAACAGAACAATGGCTCCTTTTTCTATTTTAGAAACTCCCCACCAGTTTGCAGTCAAAGCACTCAAAAGTAAGCCAACAGTAACTGGGGCTGTATGTGCTGTACTTACATCTGCGTGTGTACAGTAATTATCAATCATTAATAAAGTATGATTAGACATGACATTAGACCACTGTAGCCATGTGTCTCGATGTTAGTGGAAATGATACATTATTCCTGCAGTATAGCAGTAAGGCTATAATTACTCTACAATGTAGACTACCTAAGTGTGGCTTTATTCGTAATCTTTTCTGCAGCCACATCTAATAGAGAGAGAGCCAAAGTCATTGTGGGACCTTAGTTTGGAAAAAATATGTATGGTAGTCAACGGCGAGAATAAAAATATTTTTAGATCCCGTTTGAATTGTGACACGAAGTACACATATCTATTTAAAATATAATTCTTCAAGTCAAGAGCGTTGCAGTTTGCTGTGAAACCATAAAGTAATCTTTAGTTTTGTTTGTAACCGCTCGGTGAACTACAGCTTTCGTCTCGCACAACACACGTCACCAAAACAGCACCTTTCTTCGTCTTGTGGATTGTGGCGCGAAAACGTCATGACACTCATGTGACAAGGGGGTTTGAAGTCTTACTAGTTACATGTTTTATGTATAAGTATAACAGTGTTATACTTCAACCAATGCAAAACAAACTGAGACTTTCTTGACTCGAACTTTCAGGCTTGCTGTCTTAAAGTCCTATAGCTAACACATGCATCGGAAAACAACGTGTGAAGTGAGTGAAAATAGCTTAGCGTTGCGCATTGCAGGTTTGCCTGACTATGAAATAAGATGCAATTTACCCCCCCGCCTGTAAAGGTTCACTACATTGAAAATATAACTAATGGTTTAAGCCTAATTTGATAACAGATGTTATCTGATGGTTTAAGCCTAATTTGATAAAAGATATGTCATGTCAGCATTAATACTCTGTTGTTGAATCTGTGCTCTACAGCAAATGCAATGTTTTAGCCACAGACATAATATAGTTCCACTCAAATGGAGCCTGCCATTTTTCACACACTGTGGTGTCAAAGTGAACAAACAGCAGCGTTTAAGCCAGCTTGTGTTAGTGTGAAACCATCTGCTCTTTGTGTGGGCAGGACATCTTCAGGAGTTGGTGCATGTTTCCTTGACCTAATAAAACCATCTATGATTTTACAGTATTTTTAATAAGCCCCATGGAATACATATTAGATCATTTGCAGATCATAATTGCAGAGGCACACAACAATAGCTGGGCTGAACATTTTTCAACGCGATAGTTACAATACTGTCTCTGCAATAGACCGTTGGGTTCAACACAATGGTCTCATCAAAGTGGCGATAACATGTACAAAAAAAGAGTGAAAACATTACACAGCCATGTGTTTATTTGGGAGTTTTTGGAATGAATATGAGCTTATAGTGCTTAAGCTCTAACGCCAAGCTTGTGTTACAGTGTACCGTATAGTGAACCATTTATCAGACTAGCTCTACTGTAACTTTTAAAAATTGCAATTCAGATATGGTTTACAGTATTTGCTATATTTTGCAGTATTTTGTATAATTATTTCAGAGAGATCCTGTCAAAACATCATGTTTTCCTCTAACATACCTCAAATTGATTATACATTTTCACTCAAATTAAACTACTGTGTGTGTGCGTGTGCGTGTGTGTGTTTGTGTGTATATTTCCATTTCAAGCAAATTGTTTGCCTACATTGTTTCACACAAACAATATTGAAGTTTCTGAGCTGACAATGCAGGTCATATGTTTTTTGACGATTTATCAATATGCATGTACATGTATATATTGCGCTATTAAAAACATTATAACCATCACCTTTGATACGATTAGGAAGGCCATCTATTGTGGGAATTTCCCATAGAGAGAGCGCTATTAGGTCTCACCATTGACTTTGTGCTGCGTGATGCAGCCTCCTTGTCATTTATAAGGTCTTAAGATAGAACTACACCAAGGCGTGGAATAGTGACTGGGAGTCCTGGACTCCAAGAATGTGTTTCGATGTGTGGAGGGATATTGTTAGCAAGCGTTCTTAAAAATGACACCAATTAAATATAGTGAACAAGAACGGTGAAGTGGTCTTTGACCCTCCCATGGGTTATTAAGACCGAATAGGCTGTTTTGGATTTGTGCATCATAATCACCCTCTGTTTATGTTTTCTGTGAGTGCCTTGCTGTTTCGTCCACATCATGCTGCTCTCAAACTCTCTCTTCCCTCTGTTTGTATCTGTCCACTCTCACCATGCCCACCCATCACCACCACTAACACCACCCACTTGGGTCTCCTGTGCGCTGACGTGCAGTGTGCAGCTGTAACTGAGGCGACTGTGTTAGTAGACATCTAAAAGGGTTTGAGCTCTCAGGTGGCTCACGTGTGTTCCGGAACCTACCCAGCACCACTCACACACACACAAACACGCACACACACACACACACACACACACACACACACCTCTTCCCCTCTCTTCTAACTCAGTTAGAGGTTGAGTAATGCACATGCAGGTTTCCACAAAGATTAGGCTTATTTTTCTCCTTACGGAACAAAGTAGGGATTTAGGGGGAAAATATGGGGGGTTTGCTTAAAAATGTAGCTGACACATTTATAACATACTGCAAAGCTAATTATATAAATATACTAAATGACATAATGGGTATTTTATGGACAGAAAAGATACTCCAGTTATCCAAGGTTTATCCAGACATAAAAAATGGAGCACGAGTTCAAAGTTACATTGGCAAGTGGCATGAAGTTCTCCAGTCTAATTCTGTGAAGAAATTTTAGTAGTTGTTTGAATGTTTTCAGAAGCTAGTATGTGATTGATGAAAATGTCTTTCTACTTACAAAAGAACGTGTTGTAAAGTTTTTGTTTTTGAAGAATGGTCATACTCCAGAGGACAGGCAAACCCTACTTTCTCAAGTTTCTTTTATTCTTGTATTGTTGCATAACTTTCCTTCATAGTTTTTAGTACAATTGTTTGCTTTTGCAACCAGACAGGTCTTGAGGGACAGTGCCTGAAAAATGGATTCCAATATTCTCAAATGTTTTTGGTCACAGTTTAGTGTTTTTCACTGTTGCATGGCAGACCGTCTGTGTTCACATCAGGAGTACATCACAAAATTTGCTTGTACGGGAATAGAGAGAGCTTTCATTCAGTGTTTGCTGAGTTTATACTGTATCACTCTGGACGCTGCAATGCTTCATAATGCGATAGCAGACTAATGTTATTTTGCTGCTGCTGTTTATGTTCCAGCAGGCCCATTTTGAATACCCATAAAAGCATTATCCAGATATTTATCTTCTTGTCAAAAGCCAAAAATATGTGATCTATTATCATCAATTTAAATTGTAACTCTGTCTTATCTTTATTTTCACTATACCTCTACAGGTGTAAATAAACGGCAATGTCCTGAAGAATGATGAGTTTTTCATAAAAAAGCTTAACTTGACCTAGAACAGGGATAGTAAATCGCACGTCCCCTAGGTTCTTTGAAACCTGTTCAAATCTCATGGTTGAATCGACCTAAAGGGATTTCAACCATGTTGGAAACTTTGCTGTGTTAAGTCATAAAGTGGACATTTTCTCAAGTTCCCATCCGACTGCGGACATTGCTAATCTGTGTTCATTTTCCTACTTCCACTTAATGTTTATCAAAACCTTGTCATTTCCCAGAGGAAAACAGGAGCCCCTGTCCTCCCGTGTTGTTTTTTTTTATTTTTCAAGAGGAGATGACTCTCTTATCTAGTAATTGCTTCCGACCGCCTACTGTACATCTCTCTATAGACCCCCTCTGCAGTCCCACAGACCCACAGTCACGCTGGCTGGAAAGAAACAGTAAATACTGTATGTTGTCTGCTGAAATGTTTTTTGTATTATTCAGCACCCTATTTTAATGTTGCTAGACTAACAACATAAAGATGTTTTAAGCGCCACACATTCATCCCAGAATATCCCAGAGATGGAAAATGCAAGACATAAGTGTATAAACTTGTGATTTAAACAGCAATAACCCTGTAGCAACCCCATTGGAGGAAGACCCCACTGCCCAGGAGGGGGTGGGTGGCGGTGTCGACACTTAGCAATAGAGTGCATGTTTAGCAGGCTATAGGCTGCCATTACAAATCCAGGTAATCCTTGGGTGGACTTATCCCGTGTGGGGGGGTGTAAGTTGAGGCCAAAGAGGGGACGAAGATGCAAAACCTGCAGCACGTGATTCCCCAAAGCTCACGCCTGCATTCCCTAGCCGTTTGACATCTAGCCACAAGGGGCAGCCTGCCGTTGTGTGCCCAGAAACAACTCGTTTTCCCCGCATGCAATAATGCGTGTGCAGCACCACAGGGCCCCATGGCGGCACTGTTAAGGAGGGTTGACAGGATTGTAAAGCAGGCCCCTTGAGGAGGGGCCCTTCCCCTCAACACAGAGCAGCCATTACTCTAAATCACCCCCCAGCCCACTTTTTCCTCTTTCTGTGACCTCCGCTTGCATCCACTGACCTGGAAAATGTCTGCTGAGTCGAAGCCACCGAGAGCTGCTCTGGGCTTCGTCGCAACCCTTACAAACAGCAGAAATATTGAGCCAATTACAAGATTATTATCTGGTGGCAGGAGTGGTGGAAACACAGAGGGAGTGTATTTATGCCTGCCAGGACTCCCTGCTAGAAGAGAAACAAGTGAATCAAAGGCTTGCGGGGGAGACGTGGACAGCCCTCATGCCCACTTACCTCCGCGTCTTTACAGTTCCCGCCAATTGGGAGACAACTGGCCATTATCCAAGGCCTTGCTGAAAAACACCAGAATAACAAGCAGGAAATGGTGAATTCGTTTGTTTTGCTTCTCCCTAATTCATATTTTCAGCCTGTCAAATTGCGCGCACACCCCATTTATGGCGAATAAGTCCTTGTGATGCATTTAAATCAAACGGGAACCTCCGATGCTGAGAAATGAATGCAACGCGGAAGTGCCAAACCCTGCAGTTCCTCTAATGGCCGCTTGAGACTGGCTGCAAAAGGGAGTAAATCCCCATAGACTACAATGTTAAAATGTCAGAATTTACAGCAAAAATAAACATGTTTACATCCAAAAAAAAAAAAAAACGGTTTTGGTCTTTATAGCTTTATATATTTGGTCTTTATAGCTAGTCTCATTCATGTTAACTGTGCAGTGGGTGAATTATTTTATAACTCATCAGTTAAAAAAATATTAGCCATGCGTCTTTCCCATTATAATCAAGTAGGGCTTCTCATTATAATGAATAGGGGACATAGGGGGGTGTTACAGGCGGAGCGGGGTACTGCAATGATGGCGACGGCCAGAGCCATCACAGCACGGTGTTAAAATACGTTCTTGAGAAAAGCTATGGATGACGTAATGGAGGGTTTGTCCATTTATACATATAGTCTATGGTTTAGACGTGGACATTATTCAGTACTTGTATAACGGAGGCAGACGTGAGTCACTGTGCACATATAGGGCGGCATCAGTACCGTGTATGAGGTCGTTTTTTGAGTAAAAGGCCATGATGTACGGAAATTAATGCAGTGATGCATCAAGCCCCCTTATTCCGAAGTGGTCATTTTATAGACCAGCGTACAAAGGACACTGTTATCATGGGCCTCGGAATGTGTGCTTTAACAGCAAATGGAGGGGAGTGGCCCCAACCAGTCTTGGCAAACTATGTTGCTTAGTTAGTACCATATGAGGACGTCTTCGCCAACTACAGACATGCCATGTTCTGTCCCGTTCACAGTCCTTGGCTGTTTGTGTGCTGTGTCATACATTTCCCCAGTCATCTTAAATCATAACTGTAGGCCTGAGCAGACATGTGTGGGGGGGGGGGGAAAGGGACGTTGTTTCATGTGATATATTTGTGTATGAGTGTTGTTTCGTGGGCGAATCCTGCTGCATGTATTTTATGCGGCAGTGTGTTTGGGGAGTCGTATTTTAGCAATGCGAAAGAAGACATCAAAAGCGAGTTTTGGAACTTCAGTAAATCGCAGATGCTTGGAAGGTTTGTAATCTGTTACATCACCGACGTTGCCAATAAAGTTTCATGTGAAATTACTGCTTACCGCCGCAGTGTTGGAAAGAAATAAGCCTGGGTCGTTCTTTGCCACACAAGGTTAATAGTGACAATGAAAATCAATGTGTACTCAAACGGTTTTATTTTTTATTTTATTTATATATATACTTTAGTAAACCGTGTTGCCAGACATCTGGAAATGTACAGTGCGTTTTGCAGAATGAGGATACTGTATATAATAATACAGTATATTTCACAGGACCAACTCTTCCCCAATCCTAAAATCGTTCTTTCAGTGGCTATGAACGTGATGTCAACCTGGATCAATAACTTTCATCTCAACACAACTAGCTTCATGTGGTACCCTCACTACAGCCCTGCCACCCTGAGACACCTCCTACAGAGGGCTTTACCAGCAGCACTGTGTGGGCATTGCTAAACGCAACCAAGACGCAAGGTATCAAATATGAATATCCTTGTTACAAGGTCATATCTTTCCCATAAAGCAGTAATGATACCACGGGTATAGGGAAACATAGAGAGCCTGTTCATGTATTTCCAAACTGGCATGTCATCAATAAGCATAACTCCATGTGGCTGGTGACTGTGTCAAATAATTCAATTATTTGTCTCCAATGTTTTCTATTGAATTTCTATATTCTATTGCTGATCATTTTGAACTCTCCTTTATGCACATAAGCTGGAGTTGGGCTTCTTCTTCATACTACCCAGGCAACAGGGCGGCGCTAACGTGAGAAGAAAGGTTTCGTGTCCCGGGCTCTCCGCTACAACGTAGCTGATATGGAGAGGAATGGTGAGCGGGAAGGGGGGTCATGGGCAGGTCAATGTCGCAGGAGGATGTCGGTACACCGTTACACAGCGTGTAGCTGTCTTCGCGCTGTATCGACCACTTCTTGTGTCTCCCCTTGTGCTGACATTGTGATAGTGTGATACTGTGCCAGGCTAGATCCAATCAGCATGCTCAGCCAAACAGACAGGAGGTATCCATGTTGCCCCTGGCTTTTAAAGCTAGAGACGAACCAATGACTGACTCACTTCCCACACTGTCTCTGTTTTCTTATTTGTGGAGCCTCCATAATGTACACGGAGGATTTCACAACTATTTAGGTCTTTAAGTCATAAAATAGTAGCGTAGCCAAATTTTTGTTTTTATTGCATAAATTCTTTGTGGCAGTTTTTTGAAAAATTCTTTAGAGAGCTTGACTGAGGAAGAAGCCAGCCATTACATTCAGTATGACAGCTGGTGTCTTTCACAGACGCACTCCCTCTGTGTAAAGCTGATCCTCGGCAAAGTTCATAGTGTCCTCTGTCTCATTTAACTCTGTATGTTAAACGGACCGTGAATGTTTACCAAGCTGTTTGCAGGGAAGAACAGCGGTGCCTATCACATGAAGGAAAGATGGTTTGCAGAAGGACGTCTCTGTATGCCCTGTGTGCTTCCGTAAACAGCCGAGGACTGAAGATGCGCTGAAGCCCTCATCAGTCTTCATTTTGGGAAGGGAGATTGAAGAACCTCCCTGCTCCGGGATGAGCAACCTGCATCTAGGGAACAGCCCGTACACTTTGTCCGCACCAGTCCGCACCAGCCAGGGGGATGAATAATTCAGGCTTGCATTCTGTACTTTGGTGAATTTTAAAGCTGTATTCTGCAGAGACTCTAAATGGCGGGCACGTTAATCATTCATGGGGTGCTTTTACCTGCTTCGGTTCAGGTCAGTGTCCTGAAGGCGCTGTGGCCCTGTGGGGAGAGAGGTGAGAGTGAAGGGGTGTCACGGCTGAACGCGTTGGCTTGTTTCATACGTCCTCTGTGGGCTCCTGTTGAAGCACAAAGAAGCGTTGCCAAGTAAAATCTGCAGCCAAACGTTCTAGTGAAAGGAAATGCCCCGTTGAACTTTCCTTGCTGTAAATATTTAAGGTGGGATCTATGGGCTGTCTTTCGTCACCCATATTATATTTCCTTGAGTTTCACAAATTTAGGAAAATCAGTATTTATGATTGATGCCTACGTGACTACTCTTGCTGCATGTCTCAGGCATTTGGACTTAACTGTTTATAACACCTGTAAACAATAGTAACTGTCCAAATCCGTTTTGACATATTTTCAAGCTTAAAACTATAGTTATGTGTTGATGGAAATCTCTAACACTGTTTGCGTTTTGGTTCTCGTAATAATTGCCAAGAACGTTGAGTTCAATATGCCGCGGGAGGAATTCTTCCCACATCTGAATATTTTATAACCTTCAATAGCCAATAGAAGCTATGATTAACAGAGACTGGCCAATCCTTTTTGATTTTATAAGCCCTCAGGCTCTAATAAGCAATACTAGATGTACGGATGCTCTCAGAAATCCATACTTCCTGAAAAGTGCCTTGGTGTGAGTGCTGTTCCAAAGCTGTAACCCAAGACTGGGTCACGCCTCTTGGCGTTTCTAAAAGTTCTAACTATAATGTGTTAAATATGTTATTCATGATTGGATTCTCACTTTCATCCAGCAGAATGGTTGTTGTAATAAGAGTTGTTTGATTTGATTTGATTCCAGATAAAACAAGCATAGCTTTTTTTGTATTCTTCCTTCTCTGTTCTTCCCAGGGACCTCATGCCCAAGACCCTGGAGGGCCAGATCACCATGGAGAAGACCCCCAGCTACTTTGTGACCAGGGAGGCTCCAGCGAGGATCTCTGCCATGTCCCGGGACACCAAGCTGATCGTGGTAGTGAGGGACCCTGT
>JAODUH010014530.1:0-18044 GCA_027564835.1 Typhlichthys subterraneus | reverse complement strand
GGGGCGCGACCAGCTGGGCGAGGAGAAGAGGAAGCAGCTCCTCAAACAGGTAGGGATCACTCACACACACACACACATAACGTAGAGCCAGGCCGCATAGGCTGTGCGCACTAGCTCCAAAATCTAAAAGCATGTAGCTACATGTAGTTCAACCGCACCACCACACAAACTATGATTGGTTGGATGGTGAAGGGAGGTGTTTACATACACAGCCAGCAACAATATTGTGGATGCAAACACTTGCTTGTCAGCCCCTTTTCAATTAGCAGCAATCATTATTCTATAACGTCTTGTAGACAACATGCACATGTATGTATTATGAGATTCCCTGGACTGGAATGTTTGTATTATGTACTGAACATTAACCAAGACTACAACTTAAATCGGCAACACGACTAGGGGACTTCCCTGATGTTCGGGCAGCCAAAGTACAAACAGCGGTCTTTTATAGATTAATAGACTATTTTATCAGCAGTGTCCCATGGTCAATGTTGGTGTAACTAAGAGATTCTCTGGGAAGAAATAGTTTAATATGCTTATTTCAGATTGTTTACACTCAATTTAACCAGACGTAGTTTCCGTATAGTGGACTTCACATGCTCAGTAAACATTTGTAATTCTATAGGCGCACAACTATAAATACTGAGCACGTCAGCGCACACATGACATTAACAACGCAGAAGCCTTAATCAGGCTGTAGTCACACAATTTACCCTCCTAATTATGCCATCTCTGCCTACAAACACACGCACGCACACACACGCACGCACGCACGCACACACACACACACACACGCACGCACGCACGCACACACACACACACACACGCACACACACGCACGCACACACGCACACACCAGGTGCGGGAGCTGGAGACAGAGCTGGAGGAGGAGAGGCGGCAGCGAGCCCTGGCGTTGGCAGGAAGGAAGAAGGTGGAGGCAGAGCTGAAGGGCATTGAGGACCAGCTAGATGCCACCAGCAGGGGGCGCGAGGACGCTGTCAAGCAGCTCCGCAAAGTCCAGGTGGGCACACATCAGCATCCATTAGCTTCCATGTTGTCTGCCACTTACAGAAGGACTTACTGTCATTGGTCTCTAGCCACTGGTTACAGCACACCTGCATCAATCATTATATACATTATACATGTATCTCCCTGCTGCTCCTCCTCCTGCTTCTCCTTCTCCTCCAGGGCCAGATGAAAGAACTGCAGCGAGAGCTAGAGGAGTCCCATGCAGGACAGAAGGAGGCGCTGTCCTCCGCTAGAGATGCTGAGAGGAGGACCAAGGCCATGGAGGCTGACCTCCTCCAGGTGCAGGAGGTAAACAATGACAAATAAAGTAATGCATGTAATTATATAGATTATAATGTACTGTGTATGATATTTATATATCAACACATGTCTGCCTCTCACTACAGGAGTTAGCTGCTGTAGATAAGGCCAAGAAGCAGGCTGAGATGGAGAGGGATGAGCTGTCTGAGGAGCTGGCTCACTCCTCTGGCAGGTCAGTCTGCCTGTCTGTCTGTCTGTCTATCTATCTATCTATCTATCTATCTATGTCTGTCTGTATATATATATATATATATATATCTGTCTGTCTATTTATCTATTTTTCTATCTGTCTGTCTGTCTGTCTGTCTGTCTGTCTACTGTATCTATCTATCTATATATCTGTCTGTCTGTCTACTGTATCTATCTATCTGTCTATCTATCTGTCTGTCTGTCTGTCTGTCTACTGTATCTATCTATCTATATGTCTGTCTGTCTGTCTGTCTGTCTGTCTGTCTGTGTAAACAGTACATATCTACAGTGTATCTATCTGTCAGCCTGCTGTGCAGTATATGTGCTGTGTCTGTCTATATATCTAGTATTGATGTTGATATGTTGCTTGCTAACCTGTTGTGTTCCTCTAAACCTCCACCCAGCAGGTCTCTACAGCCAGATGACAGGCGTCGGCTGGAGGCCAAGATCACTCAGCTGGAGGAGGAGCTAGAGGAGGAGCAGGCCAACGTGGAGAGTCTGAGCGACAGGATGAGGAAGAGCCAGCAGATGGTAGGGCTTGGGGTCAAAGGTCATGGCGGCCCAGGGTTCAGATAACATGAGGTGTTAGCAGTACATTGTCTCTCTCAGTAGCTAGGAGTCAGTGTTCAGCATGGGGGTCCTATAGCTGCACTACACCCACTCATGGTGCTGACCTATGACCCTGTGCAGGTGGAGCAGCTAGGCAGCGAGCTGGCCACGGAGCGCGTCGCCGCGCAGAGCAGGGAGGCCTCCCGGCAGCAGCTGGAGCGGCAGAACCGCGAGCTCAAGGCCAAGCTCCAGGAGAACGAGGGCCAGGGACGGTCTAAACTCAAGGCCTCTATCGCCGCCCTGGAGGCCAAACTGAGAGATGCTGAGGAGCAGTTGGAGGGGGAAAACAGGTGAGGAATGCTGGGAAATGGAGTTTAACCAAACCAAATGAACAAACTGTACTGGTACTGGTTTCAGACTGCTGGGTCAGTGAGTGAGACGTTTGTGGAGCGTAAAGCCCCAGACACACTGCAAGCAATCCACCCATCGTCACCCATCGCTTTGTCGCTGAAAGTTACATTCCAGGCTCTGGTTGCCTAGGTATCACTCTCGTATCTTTCCCACTCGAAATGTTTCAGTCAATCTGTCAATCAACGGTATCCTTAGCTCCCATTGGTAGTCAACCACTTTGCATCGTGACCGTTACTTCGCCTGCCATCGCTTCAAGTCGCTTCAAGTCGCTTCAAGTCGCTTCAAGTCACTGAATCACATTGCCTTTCAATTGTGTCTCGTTGCTACATCGCTTCTAGTCGCTTGCAGTGTGCCCGGGGGCTTAAGGCTTTCTGAGTTGCAAGTGTTGTATATATTGTCTTGTACGTTTTCATCTACAAGGTTATGAAAATGTATGTATATGGATAACTGTTGTTAGAACTGTATAGGGAAGGTATAGTAAGCATTTGATCAAATTCACCAAATATCTCCTTGTATTCCACTAGCTTGCCAATCTCTGTGTGTTCTCTAAAACGAATCTGGTACTTCTACACCACGATGTTTGTGTTCCACAATAGGAGCACAAACAAAGTGGTGCAGACCGCACACAACAACAATATGCCAGCCTCCACAATGCATTTCCAATGTGGAGGGTGGAGCTCGTGAGGGAGCACCCTATGGCATTGAAGGGAGAGGTGTTTGAGTTTGTTAGCAAGCGCTCTGGAGCATGACTTACTATGTGCATGCCGCAGACGCTGATGCGTGTGTGTGTGCGTGTGCTATCTGTAGAGGGCGCCAGACGAACGTCAAGGCCCTGCGGCAGACGGAGAAGAAACTGAAGGACGCCACGCTTCAGATGGAGGAGGACAGGAAGCAGGCGCAGCAGTGCAAGGATCAGGTAGGAGCTCCTCCCTGCATGCCTTCCCCAGCCTGGCACCCCACAGCCTGGCACCTCACCGTCTCCCCACCCTCTGCCCACTCCCAGGCGGAGAAGGCGGGTGTGCGTGTGAAGCAGCTGAAGTGCCAGCTGGAGGAGTCCGAGGAGGAGGCGCAGCGTGTGGTGGCAGCCCGCAGGAAGCTACAGAGGGAGCTGGAGGAGGCCTCTGAGGCCAACGAAGCCCTCAGCAGGGAGGTGGCCTCCCTCCGCAGCAAGCTACGGTACACTGTACACTGATGCCTGGCACAGTGTAGTCTGGTGTAGTCTGATTCAGTCTGATGTAGTGTGATGTATTGTGTTGTAGTGTGATGTAGTGTAGTCTGATGTAGTGTGATGTAGTGTAGTCTGATGTAGTGTGATGTAGTGTAGTCTGATGTAGTGTGATGTAGTGTAGTCTGATGTAGTGTGATGTACTGTAGTCTGATGTAGTGTGATGTAGTGTAGTCTGATGTAGTGTGATGTAGTGTGTTGTAGTGTGATGTAGTGTAGTGTGTTGTAGTGTGATGTAGTGTAGTCTGATGTAGTGTAGTCTGATGTAGTCTGATGTAGTGTAGTCTGATGTAGTGTGATGTAGTCTGATGTAGTGTGTTGTAGTGTAGTCTGATGCAGTGTGTTGTAGTCTGATGTAGTGTGTTGTAGTGTAGTCTGATGTAGTGCCGTTTGATGTAGTCTGAGTTTGATATTTGTGATTTTAAATGGCCTTGTGTTTCCTTCACCCCTGGCTGTTGCTGTTTCCAACCTGCCTGACTCCTCAGGTCCTACTGATCTGTCCTGCTGGGGTCACACTTCCAGGGACTTTTGTTGGGTCTTTCTGTAGTTTCTGTCAAACCCGTCTTTCCTAATCTTCAAACTTTTTCTTTTATTTTACCATTGCTTGTCGCAGCCCCATCCCCGTCCGAACCCCGCCGACAGGTCCCTGCATATCTCAAATCTACCTTTGCTCCCATCATCCCTATACTCTATCTTTCTCCCCCTGTCCGGGCCTTCCCAGGTGTGGTGGGGAGGTGGCCTTTGGCCACGGTGGTGGGAGCACGAGCATGCGCAGTATCGGAGGAGGCTCGAGGAGCGTCGTGTTGTGTGGCAGAAACACCCGCCGGAGCATGGCGAAGGAGAACTCTGAGGAGCAGCCCCCTCCTCCTCACGCCGGTGGAGACCCTCGTGGGGAGGTCAGTGGCTGTCCCGGTGACGAATAGAAAGCCAGCCAGCCCTCCCCCTCCCCCACTAATACATACCTGCTACCACGCATAATTTCCAGCTTGCTTCATTGCTTCTGTAATCACTCTAAAGCTAAGTTACATTTGCAAATTAATATATTTTATTATTAACAAAGATATCTCACAAACAAGAGTATTCCCCAGGAACTGACATAACTACGGTAAAACATGGATGCAGTCATATTGAATTATGATATGAATTATCTAGTCAATTACAATACAATAAAAAAAATGTACATGCTGCTCCACAAACATGTCAGTTTGCTGTTTCAAGAAAATCTTGTATATCTGGACATTTTATGCTAATTAATACTTGTGGCTAAACAGTGGTAGCTGCTTTTATTGCTATTATGAATGCCTAATTAACAGTTTTGTATACCTTATTTAAAACCAGTACTCATCTGATACATTTACTTTGGACTTCCTGTATTGTGAAAACACCAATGTGCATTTAAACTGCTGCCAACCATCTGTACAGACTGGTGTTTTTATTTCAACTTTATTGCAAACTGGGAACAGCTTTTACCTTTGAACATGCAGGCAAACAGAGAAAACAGTGTTCACACCATGTGAGTCGTGATATAATCTAGAAAGTTCTAATGTTCTGATATTGCTTTCTCTTTGTCCTGAGCAAACAATAAGGGAACATCTGACAATACAATTTGACCTGGTTACCTGGACACATGGAACATGGAGCAAACATGTATATAATTAAAATACAAATCTAAGAACTTACAAAACAGAAGGCTTTCAGTCAGCATTGATACATCTACTTATGGTTAAGCATCTACAAACTATTTAACCCTATATTAGTTGTCCTATTCGGCAAATAGCTGATTGCAGCTTGTTTATTTTTAACATAAAACACCAGTAGGCTTCACTGAAGTATTATTATACATCCTCATTATCAAAAGGAGTTTAAATGACACTCCTGATAGAGCAGAAGTAAAAGGCTACAGAGGAAAGCATCATCTCAATAGCCTGAAGGGGCTTCCTCCAACAACTCCATTGTCCAATATTGTGTTCAGTAGACAAAACATTTGCTACGACTTTTAAAGCAGTTTGCTGCATTTTGTGGGCATGATATACCACAATGCCTCAATTTGTATTTGAGCCATGCTGACTGATCCAATTATCCAATCACCACCAATTCCTGTTATTTAAACAGACATTCAGTCCACTGCCGTATCAGTACATTGAATGTAAATAATATGCAACACCGCACTGAACACTGACAAAAATAATCACGGAATGTAATTGTGTTGTCAAGGAAGGTTGCCAATAGTGACCCAGAGGTCAGAGAAATAAGGCTTGTGTTTCTGATGAGCTGCCATAAAGTAACTAATGTCAGGCCACACAGATGGGCGAGAGAATATCTTACAGAAAGAAAAACAAAGAAAAACATAATTAATAGTTAGTATTAATTGCAACTGTAACTGATGGTATAAACTCACATACATTTCACTTAACCATGGTAACATTTTTAGAATGTGAGTTACCGGTAATTATAATTATTAGGCCATGTTTTTATCTGAATTATAAACCTGGTCACTAGAGGGCAACATGACACCACAGGTCACACTACTGTAAGTGCTTGTGGGAATCTCTCAGGTGTTCACAGAAGGCACACAACTTCAACCAGACTGACTAGCTGATGTAAATGCTGTTAGGGAAAAAAATGTCTTGCCCGCTATAGGTTATAACAAGAAAGGTTATTACATTTTATAAGATTCAGGAAAAATACTTTAAACCTTAAACCATATTCATTTTGTTAAGCCTAAAATTAATTTGTACTTTTAAGACATGTTACACCATTACGATGTTCACGTCAGCAATCAGTTAATAAAATGCGCCAGAAAACCAAAATAAAAAAAGAAACACTTTTAGAACATATTAGTCATGACTGGACTTTTGTAATTAAAAAAAGTCTGCAAATTATTATATGACTAAAAGTTTAGTTTCTCCCACTTTTAAATGGCCTATTGCTTAATAACACTATAGGAGGCAGCCTCTCACCCATTAGTCAGTGACATTTTGTTAACCTTATACCCTAAACTAAAGCACTGACGGGTCAGCAAAATGCCACTGTCGCTATTTATTACAAATATCAGTAGTTAGTACACATTTCGGTCTTTATTCTTTAATGAATATCTAATAATCTCAAAACTATCACAGAGATAGCACATCTATTAACAGTAAACTTAAAATGTTTGTTGACACGCTGACTTGATCTTTTATAGTGAATACTGAAGTCTGATGTAGATCATCAGCGATAAGAAATAGTACTTTGTGTTACAGTTGAGTATTTGGGATATTCTCTTAACAGTACTTAATCCCAGTATATGTGCAGTAGGGCCAGGCAATATGCCAATACATAACATGACAACATAACTTAAAGTACCAGCCATCAGACCATGGTGAGGTGTTTGTTGCAGCACAAGGCAGATACATATTTTCATATTAAGTGCGAGTGCTGAGGAAATAAACCTGAACAGGAAAAAAACGGATCCAACAAGGTCAACAGCAAGACCTCAAGAGCATTGAAGGAAAAATATATCCAGTTCCTCTGGTTGGTAATAATCCACCATTCTGAAACCATTAAGCATGTAATGCTAACACCACGCTAAGGTGTTAAGATGCAGTGTGTGTACGGATCACATCAGTAGTTTGGGTCCTTGTCCAAAATCCAACCTCTTGATGAGCCTGTGGACAGACAGACAGACAGACAGACAGTTATGCCATACATAAACTAATCTCTTGTTATTTACTATATACTAATATTTTAATATACTAATTATATACCAATCACATATCCCAGCAACATTGCACATTAAAAGTCCTCAAAATGCATTGTCCTTCATGCAACAGTGCTGATACTTATTTACACAACACTTCAGCTAGCAAGGTAGGACAGACTAGTTAGTGAACCTAGCTAGGCCCTATGCTAACACAAGCATACTGTTTACTGTTTAGCTCCTCACCCCTTATCGTAGAGGCCGTTGGGGGTCTCTGCAGCCTTCCTATTGCTCAGCGTCGACCCTGGGGTCCCAGCAAGACCCCCTTGGCTCACAGTCTGGCCCTGGGTGTACTCTCGACACAATGCCAGCTTGGACTCCAGGTTCTACAGAGGAGAGGTGGAGCAGTGTGAACACTACAGCGCCACCATGACTCTCTATAAAGAGCTTAAGTCACTTCTGCATTATGGGACCTAAGTTCTATAAAAATATGTATGGTTGTCAAAGGCGAGAATACAATTATTTTTAGATCCCGTCTGCTTTGTGACACGAAGTACACATATGATGTTTGGCTATTTAAAAGAAAAATGTTCAAGTCAAGAAAGTCTCAGTTTGTTGTGAATTTATTGCAGTAGAAGACTGTGAAAATATGTAATTAGTAAGACTACAAACCCTGTGTGCCATGAAGAGAGCATTGTTTTGGTGACGTGTGTTGTGCGAGATGAAAGCTGTAGTTCACTGAGCGGTTACACCCAAAACTAAAGATTATTCTATAGTTTCACTACAAGCTGCAACGCTCTTGATTGAACAATTATCTTTTAAATAGACAAACATCATATGTGTACTTCGTGTCACAATACAAAGACAGGATCTAAACAGAATTGTATTCTCGCCTTTGACCACCATAAATATTTTTTCCAAACTAAGGTCTCATAATGCTGAAGAGACTTAGGCTCTCTATACTCTAGCATACGGGCATCCTGCAGCTCTTAATGATAGCAACACATTAGCCCTCCTGGTCAGACAACCTGCTGAATGAGGACACCACACAGTAGCAACAGCAGACCTGCGCAACAAACCCTAGGGTCACATGACATGCATCTGTTATGCCTCTATTAGAGAGGTGTGTGTGTGTGTGTCGTACCCCAACTTTCCTCAGCAGCTCTCCGACGATGTTGAGTGCAGAGATCCTCGCTGATGTGGTGAGAGGGGTCCCAGACAGACCCTCCCCTGACACACACATACAATACAATCAGGGCTCACCACGAAACACACACACAATACAAAGAGATCTAATAAGACAACATACTTTGCTGAAACCAAATGCATGATAACACACTAACTCTCACACACGCACGCACGCACGCACGCACACACACGCACACACACGCAGCTTACAGTATTGTAATTGATCCAAAAACATTAAATAATAACGAGAACATTTAAATAGGATTTACACACACACCTCTGTGAGGGGGTGTCAGGAGTGGGGGGAGGGGCATAAGCCTGGGAGGAGGGGGTGCAGGAGAAGCAGAGGAAGAAGGCGGGACTTTGTCCTGCGTGGGCCTCTCAGCTGCTGTAGAGAGGGGGGGTGCAGCAGGACAAGGGGGGGTGGGCTTCCTCTCCTGTTTCTGCTGCACCGCTAGCTCCTGTCTGAGATCTGACACACACACACACACACACTAGCTGAGTGGATATTATACAAGCAACATTAGGTTGGGTTGTGAAATGTGTCTTGTGGACTAAATGCATTATATAAATTAAACCTACAGCGATGTAAGTTACAAACCTAGCTTGTGGGGTTGCTAGTGGGACTTGCCTGGCCCTACTGACAGCATCTATACCGTTTGATTTACCCCCTATTTTGAATCCCTCCTTCACAAGTCAAAGTGTGTATACTGCCTCACCCACATCACAACAAATTGTCTACTGTAGCCGTGAATCTGTCTATCAGTCTCTATTCTGTTGGGTCAACAAATGAAAAAAGGTTGATGCATCATATCTATGCAAGCTGACGTCATTTTCTTGGAAACGTGGCACCTAGACGAATGTTCAAAAACAATGCAACCGGAAATGATTTCCTCATAGAACAATTCATCTGTAGATCAGATAAACAGCTGCATAACTGACTTCAATGGTTCATACGGAGAAGTATTTGACTGTAGCTACACAGTGCACATAGCGAGTATTTGCCATACTTATGTGTGTGTGTGTGTGTGTGTGTGTGTGTGTGTGTGTGTGTGTATGCGTGTGTGAGTATGTGCGTGTGTCCCACCTCGGGCCTCGTCCTTCAGTCTCTGGACAGATTCAAGCAGGTTCTCCTTCTCGTCCAGCTCACTCTCCAGGAAGGCATTCCTCTCGATCACCTGGTTCATCCTCTGCTCAAAGTCCTCCAGGGACATAATAGTCGCCCTGGCAACAGAAAGATAGGTAGGGAGTAGGGACAAGATCATTTCAGAAACATTCCTTTAACATATTGTATGGGTTAGCTAGAGTTTAAAGCTATTTGGTACCAAACGATTAATAATAAAACTTGTATTGACCCTGGTCTGAACCCATTGCTTACACATTTTAAATGTATGCACAGTATAAATAGCTATACAAACACACGTTGAGTGGAGAAATAAACAAATGAAAAGAGAGCTACCTGAAGTTGACCCTCCCTCTGGCCAAAAAAAACAACAACAAAAAATAATCATAACTGGGCAGGCATACATTGCAATGCGATAATGATTTGTGCTAAGAATTGCTGACTGACGTTGAAAACGCATTGAATTTGTGATTGCAACGCTGTTTGTGGGCTGACAATTATAGTGTAGGTGGCCCATTTCCAGCCCTAAATCCCAATGCGTACTCCAAACATAATATACACAGCCAACAAACCTCAGCACACACCAGCCTAGACATTCTTTTGTTGGTGTCACAAAGTATGGCTCAGTACACAACTGTTTCACATTGAGGTGCATTTCATGTGGAGAATGTAGGCCTTATGTACACATTAGTGTGGATGGATCATGAACGGCAAACAAGTGAGTGTATGCATCCTGTACAACTGTGACACCTTAACGTTAGCCACACCTCAGTTGCCACATAGCTAGCTAGCTGGCTAGCCAGCTAATATAAAACAATGTAAAACTCGATTTAAATCCCGTCACGCAAGTTACCATTAAAAGATAATCAATCTATTATTATCCTATTTCAATGAACACCCCTTTTATCCTTGTAACGGTTTAGTCTGTGAGACAGAGGAACATGAGGTGACCTCTGACCTCTTGGCCCTCTCCAGGTCATCGTTGGCCTGCTCCAGCTCTCGGATGTATTTGTGCAGCTGGTCTCTGATGGCCGAGGTCTCTGCAAGCTCACCCTCCAGGCGGGAGATCTGCCGGTAGGCCTCTGAGTGCTCCACCTCATACTTCTCCTGGACGGCACAGAGACAGCAAGGCATGATGGGTAAATGGTTGGGACAGACTTAAACAACTGGTTCAAAGTGTACAATCTTCAGCGCAGCTGTTGTTCATGGCGTCTGCCAAGTGTGGCATTGTGAAGCCTTTGGGGATTAATGGCCAGGGTATAGAAGTGCAGTGTTTGCTCTTTAAAACGTGTGCACCACCACGGTAATGCCAGTAAAACAGCCCCGTGCACCCACCTGCGTGCCACCACACTCATGGACCCATGAGCCACGTCTCCCTGAAACACACATGCCCACCCCAGCTGATATTGTGATGTGGTGGTGGTGCCCAGTAACTACACACACAGTTGTTGTGAAGCTGCTTTCAGGACACAAATGGAGGAGTGTCTCTTTAAAGGCACTAGTTCCAATATATTGCATCCTAAAGCACAGAGCTCATGTCTCACCAGAATGACAATGACAAGCTGCAGATAACAGCAGATAATAGCAGATATTGACAGAGGATATAGGTTATCTGTGACATGGTTGGAATGTATCCATCGCATCCAGACACACATGCACGCACATGCACGCATGCACGCACACACACAGCAAGTCATCAGCTGCCTCAGCTACACTGAATCAAGTCTCTGTGAGCAAGTGTGTGTGTGTGTATACACCAGTCTGTAGTCCTAAAGCAGGCAAATGAGGCCCATAAAACAGTCTATCAGCTGATTAACACGTCAATTCAGTCAAACAGACACTTGTCATGTGGTTAGCAGCATTTAAACATGGCTCAAAGGAGCTGGATCAAATACAGAATACTGATACACAGAAAGAATAATGTTCGAGCTTCATATTTTACACTAAAGTCCTAATAAACCAAAAGGATGCATCATCTAGTATAGTTAGTCAGTGTGTTTGAGACTTTGGACACACCCAAATCCCCCTGCTGGCCAATAAGTGACATTTCCCTGAATTCCTGGTCATTTTGGGTGTAACCCATCTTGTACAGTAGCCACTAGAGACTCGACTATCCCATAGTAAGACATGCCAATAATGCTGGGAAAACATAGCAACCAACATCAACAATGAATGTAAACAGTATGAAGAGAGAAGTACTGTATTTTCTGACACATCTACCCAGCTTCTGTTTGTCTGCTGGAGCATTACAACTGGTGAGTGTGCACTCACTATCAAGGCCTGAAAAAGCCATTTGCCCTGTCAACAGCCACTTGCATGCAGCAGATCACCACTTTAACTATTTAAGGTAGAAATAGTATGAATAGTAAAAGAGTAGAGCTCTCCCACTGGCATCTATAGAGACAGTGGAACAGTTGCACAGTCTTATACTAAATATATGGATTAAAATGCCTACATGATCCATAAAAGCCCATTAAGACATGGATTCTTTCACTGCAAAACAAATCTACCTTTGGGTATTAATAAAGTAACCTAACCTAACCTAACCTAATGGATGGTGAATATGTTCTCTGTACAAGTGTGTGTGCTTCTAAAGAACCTAATAAACGTCACTACGGCCATCTTCACCGTACATTAACCAATGCAACCTCATTAGAGTCAGTAGAACTAGACCTATAGCTCACCACCAGTAATGCGTCTCAGAGGGGCATTCTCTACCTTATAGGTCTCCAGCTCCATGCGGAGGCGGTTGTTGGCGGCGAGGAGTTCACGGTTCCTGGCCTCGTACTGCTTCAGCTCCGTCTCCAGCTCCACCTCGTATTCCCTGCTCATCTGCTGGAACTCTGCCAGCTCGTCCTGGGCCTCCAGCGCACTGAACACACACACACTATCTTTACACCACTGGTGTGGCGGGGTCAGACAGCTAGCACACAACATGGCTGCTCAGGAGGACAGACAGCAAACATATTCCATTTGACAGAATGGTTTGACATAATTGGTTTTGTCAAATCAAAACCTTTTTTCCAATATCTTGAGTAAATCGTTCAAAAATAAAATTTGATGTCCAGGCCCACTATTAATTAATTTTAACTGAAGTAACTAAAGACAAACGCCTTAGGCAATCCTATAAAAAGAGTCAAGCAATGATGTGTTGAACTAGATGTAGATTGCTGTTCCTGGCACCCTTACGTAATGTCACTTGCTCAACAAAGACACCGTTGTATATAGAGTGGTAAATGCTGGATCACAATAAGAGCCAAACCAAACCTCTGGCGGTGCTTATCTGCCTGCTCCTTCCAGTACTCCAACTCCTCTCCCAGTGAGCCGAACATGGGAGGCTCCGTGTCTCCCATGATCTCAGCTACGGTACAGCAACCGCAACTAGCAGCTGCAGGTTTCTTGTTCGCACCACAGTTGGTGTATGTGAAAGAAAAGCGAGAGAACAATGTTTTGTGTGGTTTATATCTTCATACAGATTGGCCTACTGTGACAAATATGACCAGAACAGTTACCGGTATACCAGTCATGAGAAAAAGGGAAGTCAACCAGTTGAATGCCTGTCCCGTTACTTGGACAGACTGCACTATACCGTACCGTAGGGTATGGTACCGTAATGTGAAACGTTGTCAACTGCAACAATAATCTGAATTACCGTAGCTCCTTGAAATAATATATTAAATAAAGTAATAGTAGTAGTGCGCTAGTCTAAAGTTTCCTCAATAAATCATAGCAATAAACGATTGACACAAAAGTAAAACATACCGAGATAGACTTTACTGTAGGAAGTTACTTTACCAGTACGGTACGTTATACTCTTCTGTGATCCTCTTGATGTGGGCTAATGTATACTACCGGACATTATTTGATTACTGTAAAAATTAGCAGCTATAAAACAAATATAAAACATTATAAGAAAGGATTCGTTCGAAGATGAGAACAACAAAGTTGTTCAGATGGACGAACAATGCAAGTGGTTCTTCATATTGTCTAAACTAATCCACCAATGGTGAGTTAGCGTGTGCTTCATGAATACATACCACTGGCCAATAATCTGACAATCAAAATCCAAGAGGGCGGTTTCAGAGTTATTGTCCAATCAGATGACACTCTTACTCTGTTACTCGTAAAGATATTCTCTCAGATCATAGACATAACCAAAATATAAGAACGGACAGAAAATGTGAACCTTGAGTTGGAAATATTAAAATGGTTTACTGAACATTTACCACAGTAAAAACAATAATTTAATTGTGGCAACCTCAACCCATGACATTCCTGCACAGCGCCCTATCCACAAAGTGAAGATTTTACTTTTCATTTGTAGCCTAATCACTGCATTCTTACTCGTAATCTACGTACAAAGATAAATTAAACACTGCCGTTATTGCCTTAATTTATCCATTACAATAGACAATAATATTGTCAACATAATGAGCTAAATCTTGTTTCTGAATTTTAAAATAACCATATGAGAATAATTTAGGTGATTTGAACAGTAGATTAGTCCTCTGTATATAGGAGAGGAGAGCTGGCACCAGGGAATTCCTATTCCTGATAATGTGTAACGGGTGACATTGGGTCAATTGTATCTTTTTCAAAGGGATTATATAGATCTATCTGATCCCAGATAATCCACACACACACACACATGCACACACACGCAAGCACTGGAATATAAAGCTGCTTCACACTGCATGAACATAGTTCAATTTCTCTGCCCTCACTCCATGTCTAGACTAGATAGTATATGTTTTCTACAACTGTGAAGTCTTGTTTTTATTAACACCAGATTACAGTAAAATCAGTCATGTCTTTGGTGTTGAGTAACATTCAAACATTAGTTTGGGAAACAAGATCTAAAGGCATTTAGATACATATTAATTATTAAATACATATTAAAAATATGTATTTAATTTATGAACATTTTACAAAGTCTAAAGTTTGGTAATTGAGGCAACATTGCATTTTTTTGGTGATAAACCCTTAGACAGTGGTTTTTAAAATGTTAAAATGATACTTAGCATATAAAAAAACTGGTGGTGTTACTTATAATGCAAATATCATTCTTTAACCTCAACAGTCAAATGATTGACTATTCTAGTACTATTCTTTCCATGAGTATAAAAGTGCCCACAAACCTTTTGTGAGCCGCAATGCTTTTCAAAATATGTCCTAAACAATTCAGTATAACAATATCTTAACTGGTTCAACCTAATCTTGTGTTTATTTTGTTCATGGATAATGTTGGTGCATTGTAATGCAACACAATATAATAGAAGAATGGTTAAAGGTGGAGTCAATAAGTCTTATACACTTCATGTCAAATTCAGCTAATATCTCCTCACTCCTTTGCTATCTGTCCATTCTGTGTGGGTCTAAAATAATAA
The DNA here is from genome assembly GCA_027564835.1 of Typhlichthys subterraneus. NCBI lineage: Eukaryota > Metazoa > Chordata > Actinopteri > Percopsiformes > Amblyopsidae > Typhlichthys > Typhlichthys subterraneus. The sequence goes on along the minus strand of JAODUH010014530.1, from coordinate 2,964 downwards.
TCCTGTGATCCGACACAGCTCTGGCTCTGTAAATGAGAACAACAACACAATACTGCCCAAGTCTTGGCAAAGTGTGTTTAGGAAGAGGTTTTTTGTTTTGATTGAGTTCAGCATCACTGACTCCACCTTTGAGCTTTATTCATCTTATGCTTCATTATGTTTGAAAACACAAGGATGCACTGACAACATTCAACATTAATGCTCAATTCACACCATCCATCCATCCATCTTCTCCTGCTTATCTGGAGTCGGGTCGCGGGGGCAGCAGCTCCAGGACCCCAAACTTCCTTTTCTCGAGTCACATGCTCTGACTGAGGGATCCCCAGGTGTTCGCTGGCCAGTGTTCACCTGGTCCTGGGTCTTCCCCGAGGCCTCCTGCCAGCCGGACGTGCCTGGAACACCTTCCAAGGGAGGCGCCCAGGGGGCATCTTTACTAGATGCCCGTACCACCTCAACTCCTTTCAACTCAAAAGAGCAGAGACTCTACTCCGAGTTCCTTACGGATAGCTGAGCTTCTCACCCTATCTCTAAAAGAGACACCAGCCACCCTTCTGAGAAAACCCAATCCGGCCGCTTGTACCCGTGATCTTGTTCTTTCGGTCATGACCCACCCTTCATGACCATAGGTGAGGGTAATAACCACACCAAATATCAGAGGTTTCCTGGATAAAAACACATTAATTATACTATACAACTATAAATATGCAATTTTTGTTACACATTCATTAAAGGGAAGCTTTACAAGTTCTTCTGATGGTAATTATAATTCCTGTAAGAATCACATCAGATTGTCGACCAATCAAAGGGAGATAAATATCAACCCATCCCAGAAAATACACAACTTGTAAACACACAAATACACACACCATATGAAAACATAGTGATGATATGGCCAATCATGTCAGTGGAAAAAGCACATGTAGAAGGAGAAGAGACCCTGAGCCAAGATAGCCTGGGGTCATCATGTCAACACTGCCTCCAACAGGCCAGACAACAGTGTCTGGCTGTTTGCGGGTCTTGTAAATTAGTTTTTAAAAAGCTGTTACTGCTTAAAATAAATTAAATTAGTAAATAAAGCACTGCACTAGCTTTGCCCCAGAATTACAGACTTGTGACATACAGCCTATACATATTGACTTCTTCACTTCCGGAAAGTGCTGTCAAGTTTACAGGAGTATATGTATCAGACACTCAGAGTTGCTTATGTGGGCTATGTGAGGTAGCGCTAATAGACGGAAGAGGCTGAGAGTACTTGACCCCCTCCCCACCCAGACCCCTTTAGCCTATTTCTCCTCCTGGACCCTGGGGTCCTTGTCCTTGTTGCGGGCCAGCCGGGCATGGCGCACAGCCTCCAGGGTGTGCCGTGGGTCCATGAGGAAGGCCAGAGCCACGCCCACTGTGCCGTGAGAAGCAGAGGAAGGTGGCCCACAGCAGCCCATGAAGGCTGTACGAAGGTGCAGCGGCATCAGCACAAAGTTCAGCCACTGGGTGGTCGGAACAAGGTGGGAGGAGAAGGTCCATTTGTTTACCTGTTTGTGTCATTACAGTGTAACTGAACCACAGCTCTGAGCCTGACTTCGCCCACTGCACAATTTAATGCTCAATTGTAGTCAAGGAGCTGAGTTAGGGGAGGGGTACCCCATTTATATTTCAATTTGATGACACAGGAGTGGATGAAAGTAGATTTGGAACCAGCCTTCCTGGGGATGGTGTGTGCTTTCAGACCATAAAACAGGAATATAAACACCAGCACTGATGTGTTTTATCTTACAGCTCAAAAGACACATTTCAGGGTGCAGTTACACTTTGAATACTGAATGCTGTTCTTGTTGTAATGATGTATGTGAGAGGCATACTGTAAAGGGGTCGTAGAGAGACTTAACATAGGGGGTCTAGCTGCTCCACGTTATATTGAAACACTGCTAGAACAAGAGGTTTTGTGGCTCCCCTTCACATGAACAGTGAAATCAACAACTACAAACTGAACTATACCTTTGGCTCTTTGCTCTTCTAGCCTATATGTTTCAAATTGTTTTAATCATTTGGTAAAAACTTTGGGATTCCTCTCATTTATTACCTGCATGAAAAACAAATGGTACTTAGCATTAACAACACATTCCAGAAAACCAGACACATGCAACCTTGCCAGTATTACACGAATACTCTGACTTTGTGATTCACAAAACCAGGCTTCGATTCTAAATGACCCGTGGTTTTATATCCGATGGATTAATTACAAGGCAGGATGCCCACTTGTCTATGTGGGTTAATCGGCAGTAATCTCATCTCACACAGAGTGAAAGGCAGGTGACTTTACTTCGTGTTTTCTGCCCTACCTTCCACGTGTTGAAGAACTTCTCCCTCCAATCTTCGAAGACGTCCTCTTTGCCCTCCAGGAAACTCACGCCTGAAGATAAGATAAGAGAGGATGCTTTACGCGCAGTTATGAATGACCAAGCGTCATTACGCACACTCACCAGACAATATGGTCTGAGTATAATTGACTGTTCAGAAACCATTCCATGTATCATTTGTAATATATTCACATCCTTCAAAAATAACATGAAATCATAAAGTGGATAAAACAAATTACCAAATTATGCGGTTCGTGTATGTTGTTAGTGCGAGTATCAGACTCCAAGTTAATCCTACCGATGTAGAAGACGCTAGTTGCTAATGGCGATGCAAAGCTCTGGTCCCAGAGAAGTTTGCGGAACACCATGCCAGGAGACTTTCTTGGAAAGCGCCGCTCCAGGTCGTGTAACCAGAAGTAGTTAAAGTTGCCCTGGAAGCTGGTGGCAACGATGGCCACGTTCCGCATGTGTATCCAGTCTATGCTCTCCTTCTGTGCCATGAGCTGATGGACGAGGTCACCGCTGGCTAACAGATGGAGGTAAAGTTGGTTTTATATTCTCACATTCAACATTCAACAGACATTCAACAGACATTCAACAGATATTCAAC
>JAODUH010014520.1:0-27692 GCA_027564835.1 Typhlichthys subterraneus | reverse complement strand
TTTTGTTTAATTGCATTTCTTCCCTTCATCCTTTGTTCAAATGTTTTTAGCTGTAAAGCACGTTGAGTTGCACATTGTGTATGAAAGGTGCTATACAAATAAAGTTTATTATTATTATTATATATGCTGAACTGAAAGCAAACCTAAAGCTTGCATAACTTTAAATGCCATAATCTATGTTTTTGCAATTTTTTGAGTACTTTTACCCACACAAGCACTTTATCTTTCTATATATATTTGCTGTATAATATATATAATATTATATATACATATAAATAGACACATCTATCTAATAAGTATGCTCCTGTCTTAGTACTTTTTTTTATATTATGTGTCATTCTATTTGTAATGTAAGATGTCCTTGAGTGTCTTAAATAAAATGTATTATTATTATTATTATTATTTTATTTTTATTTTTTTATTATTATATATGTACTGAATGCTATGTGTGTGTGTGAGTGAGTGTGTGTGTGTGTGTGAGAGAGAGAGAGAGAGAGAGAGATAGTGTGTGTTAGGCAGGAGGTGTGGCTGTACACATCAGATTTATGCTTCAGCAGGTCTGCGTTGCTACTGTCATGTGGGTGTACGCTGACGTGCTCAGTATTTAGAGTTGTGCAGCCTACTTGCATTAAGAGTTGTTAACTGAGCATGTGAAGCCCCACTGTACTGTACGTAAATGATGTCTGGTCAAATTGAGTGTAAACAATTTTAAATAAGCATATACAAATATTTCTTCCCAGCGAATCTCACCAAAATTGATCATGGGACACTGTTCTGATAGAAAATAGTAGTCTATTTATAGACCCCTGTTTGTTTTTCGCTTACCAAACAATAGAGTTGCTGAGTGTAGTCTTGGTTAATGTTCAGGGTATTTAAAAACATTTTATTTCCAGCAATTCTAATAACTACTGTATACCATTGTGGTCAAAGTGAAAATGTCTGTATTGTAGTATTGGTATTAAGTATTGGTGCTACAGCACGCTGGCATCTGGGCTGGCTGGTAAACACCTCTCTTTTCACCATCCAACCAATAATCGTTTGTGCTGCACTGCGATTGACACTGTTACACATGGTTATGACATAGACGGTCAATGTACAATCCTATGTTATTCGCAGTGAAATTGTCAAGCTTTTAGGGACAATGCCGACCGAGATGGTGCTCGTTTTAGGCTACACATGGTTTTACATCCTCAAAGCTTAAGACGTGGTGCCGTATTTTTTCAAATTTTTTAAGCCAAAAAACCAAGAGGAGATCCCAAAATGAACAGGACATCAAAGGGATAGTATCTGAGGATCCAAGGCAGAAACTAACTGTATGGTACAGTAAAGTTTCCTGTTGTGCTTTTATGATATTCAGATCTATGTGAGACAAATCCTGGCACACTAAACTAATGTCTAAAGCAGCCGAGACAATGAAAACTAACATTATCTTAAAATAAAACAATGTAGGCTATTGACATACCCTGTTATGTAAGTTTGTGTAGTCTAACCTACATGTTTGTCATTCACCGTAAAATGTCAACATCGTGCATTGAGACCCGTGGAATTATATTGTGAATAAGCTACTGTAGCTCTCAAAAGCATTATGTAGTTCTACTTCTCTCTGATATTTCACTGATATTTCATATCTATTATTTGACAAATGTGCTATTATTTAATTTGGAATATATCTAACTGTTACCGTATCAAACACCATTAGCGTACATGCCAGGTGCAAAAATCTTAATTTACAGGGCATGGCTATAGCAACAGTAACCAAGGGAGGTGGGACATTGAATAGTGGACTTGCCGATGCTGGTAGCCTCATGATGGTCAGCAAAGTAGGCAAATAAACTAATGTGACTTGGGTCACATTAGTTTATGCTACATTAGGATTGAGTTCCCTACGAAACTGCCACCCCCCCGACTGCGACCTTGACTCAACACACTTTCATCACATATACATATACATTTTTTCTGTTAAACCCATTATTCATGCTCCCCCACCTCCCAAAAAGCCAGACATTTCAACAATTTCATCTAACATATTTATTCTATTAGTAAATAATAAACTATTGTTAACATTATATTATATATTGTTTACTTTATTAAATATAAGGCATAATACAGTAAGTCATGCTATTTAAAAATATGGAAGCAGAGTTGGGAGTTTAGATTTTAACTATGCCTTCATATATTTTATTAGAAAGTTGCTTATGTTTTCCTTCCTGCCTTTCTCTTTCTCTCTGTATCTGTCTCTCTCTCTCTCATTCTCTCAACTAGCAACTAGAAGGAATCTTTCAATAGATTTACACAGTAGCTTATCATTATGTTACACAGTAGCTTATCATTATGGGACAGACACACAGACCAGGCGTTCAATAGATTTACACAGGGCTTACCATTATGGCTGACATAAGCCTGTTTGAGAAGCACAACGCTAAGCATAAATTACTATCCGGCAAAAAGAGAGAGAGAGAGAGAGAGAGAGAGAGCGAGGGGTGGGAGGGCAGTTTGTGTTTTGTTGCCCTTGTGTCACGGGTTACAAGTCATAACCTTACTGATACGATATAGCATCACTCAGTAAATGTTATAGCATGGGGTTGTTGTGCGCTTGTGAGAATGTTTATTGAAAATCCACCTCCCAATATAATAGAAAGGTTTGTGTGTGTGTGTGTGTGTGTGTATGTGTGTGTGCAAATGTGACCCACCATTCTGCACGTCCAATATGTGATGTTTGTCTAGGGTCCATCCTCCCATATTGGAGGCGTCCAGCTCATAGCCTTGCAGAATGGATGTCCTCTTCTCCCACAGAATAAGGTCCAGGCAGGATTCATACTCAAAGCCCACAGACACTGGCAGAGAAACAACAATAATTAAAATAAAATAAATCTGACGTTGAGTAAGTAAAGTGTTTTTTGGTGAAACCACCATTATCAGTGCTTGCTAAGTGCAATAGAGTGAATTCATTTGATGTAAAGTAACTAGGGTGTAATTATGAGTGTAACCCAACAATTTCACAGTGTAGTGTCACTATCGTTCTCCTAGCGTATCGAAACTAGCCCGACTTATATTCAACTGGTATACAAAAGGTTGTAAGGCAAGCTCTGAAATTCATGTCACGTCACGTACAACACATGCAGGTCTATTGCTGCCCATGTCTGAATACATTTCAAATAGCTTGGACATTACAAGAATGAAATAATAGGCTAAATAATGCCTGCTAGTGAAAGCGCAGTTAATCTCCAGACAGACGGAACATCCCCACGCTGACCCAGCTAAACAAAAGAGGACCATGGTCAATGCTGGCGGCCACACACACACACATTTAGAACCGTTATCTGCAATGACACATGACTTGTCATGGTTGTCTCACTTTGTTGTTTTCAATGGAAATACAAGGCTGGGAAAGTGCAAAATAACCACAGGTGCACAAACACACACACACACACACGCACACATGCGCTCACACACACACATACACACGCCAAGTGTATTTTTTGATGCTTTCATTGTGTGAACTGCCTACAACAACAGCTGTGTGTGTGTGTGTACATGCGTGTGTTTGCCCACCACTGCTGAATGTACTACATTTAGAGGGCAGAGAGAAAAACACAACTTAGAATGTTGGACACATGACAGATAGCTAGGTGGATAGAAAAAGGCAGAAAAGAGGTAGGTGTCTCCCTGTGTCTACCTCTGTCTTACTGTTTCTGTGTTGTCTGCCTGTGCAGTAATGAGATATAGTGAATACAGTAAAACAAATAGGGGAAGATGTAATACAGTTACAGTTACATACTATGCAATGTGCACATTAAAACATGGCATGGTACGTATGGCTAAAACCACATGCCACAGAATGGCAATTTGAGCTTTTCCTACTCATGCATTATTTTCTGAAAACAAGATAGGTTCCATGACAATAGAAAAACAAATATAATTTCATTGTTTATTGTCTATATTGTTGTGGTGTAAATTGCAAATCTTTTAATAATTTGGAGCTTGTCCATATTTTGTGCAGATTACATGAATTAATGGCTTTTTACTCACACAGTTTATTTTCTAGTGTAGTTGTCATCAACTAGTACTATACACACATACACACACGTGTGGAGGAACCAGACCCAAAATTCACTTTGTGAATAGGGTCTGGAGACGCTCCATTGGAAAGTGTCAACATTTGTTTCCTCCTACTGGGTGTAGACCTAAACCTTTAACCAATCATTGTTGCTACAGCTGTTTCGATCACCTCATCTAGGTCTACACATGCTTATCTTCAACGTCATCGCAATCAGCCACAATTATCAATCTTTTTAACTATGTGCACAAATTTTTTACCATTAACAATATTGGTGTAATTAAGATTTGCTGGAAACAGTGGTTAGAGAACATTGCAGCAGTTTCTCAGATTTTTCAAATTATTTAAAGACTTCTCTTCTCTCGTCTCTTAATTTTTTCAGTGGCTTTACGTATTTGGTAAGGGTGTTGGCGAGCGCATTCAGATGACGAAAACCACTCAGGAAGGTATGTGCACTGCAAGCCAATTGCTTGCCGTTTAATGACAGAAACGTAAAACAACATAGAACAAACCAGGCGCGTAACAGCACTCAGCTTACACATGCAAACCGCTAAAGCAAACATGCGCACACACAAACAATAACCCGCAAACTGAGAGAGTCCTCCAGCCTTATATGTCCTCACGCCCACACAGCTGGGAATAATCCGCTGATTTCACATGTGTGGGTGTGGGGCGCTAGGAGCATGTGAGGCAAACCCACAGACGGGATGCGCCGTCCTTCGGCACAACGCTGGGCGTTACAGGTGTGTTCATACACTTAGGTCACAAGATAAGACGATACCCAATATTGGGTTCACGAGAATGAGACAAGATTTTAACACACACTAAAAAAAAAATCTTCAATGACTGGAAATTATTTTATTTTCTTACAAATCATTGTCTTTGATTAAGAAGAAAAATTGAATGGGCTCTGTGAGTCAGTGCTTTTATAATAAAGTGCATCTTTAGCTGTGCGTTACAGGAGCTGTCCAAGGTAGCGTACTGTCTAAATTAATTTGGAGAATGTACATCTGATTAGGTGTATTTCACTCAACGAGATTGATAACGTAACTTAATATTATGTCATTATTTACATTATACTAGCCTATAGGTGGAAAACAAATGTCTAAGCCCCCAAAACCCCTAAGACACCTTGCTGTTGGTCAAGTTTGTGCTACACTCTAGTATGGCTATACGTTCTAATGTCTTCATTTGCTGTTGCTTTTAACATGTTGAGGGAGGCGCTGTTGTATAAAAAACAGCAACGGTCCTGTTACGATGGACTAACGAGTGGTCCGGAGCCCTTGATGAATTTAACGTGGCACGTAAACAACGGCAAACAAACATACTGTAAGTGCCACATTATTTTCGTATCATAATTTTGGCCCTTCGGGAAACGGGGTCCCTTGCAAACATGTTGCAGAATGTTTCAACTTCTGTTTGACCTTTAATTTGCCGGTCGTCCAGACCATTTCACGATCTGTACGGAATAGGTACAGAATTAGCCGCAGATAGATGGTTGCTTTGTGTGTGCGGAGAGAGCAACACAGAATGTGCGCCCTCGCGCAGGGACACAGCAACAAGAGAGAGAAGAGAAAGAGTCGCACCTGATGCATGGATTTTTGTCAACACATTCCTGCTTGCCACATTATTATCGCTGCCACTGGCCAAGTTGACAATTCACAACAGCCAGGCCAAAATTGCTGCCAGGCCACCGTGGAATCTCCCGGGCCACAGCAACAGGAAGTAATTTGGAGATGGAAAAGGTGTTGCGCCGTTGGCTATGGCGTAGCTTACGTCATCATAATCATTTTATACTTATGTGCTGGTCTGTCGGCAGCGCGGCTGTGTATGACTGTGCAATATATGGAAGTGCCATGTCTTGTTTATGCCCCAAAATTACAACACAAATAGAGAGCAATTGTTTTGAAATTAACTAAATTAAATAATTTTTTACAGCGAATCTTAGTTACACCAACATTGATCATAGGAAACAATCTGTGTGCCGGTGTTCTGACTATCTGTCCTACCTTGGCAGATTGTCCTACAGTAGCACAAAAGGACAGTTATAGTCTGTGCATCTGTCCTACCTTGTCAGACTGTCCTACCCTACATATTGCTAGATGTCAGATTATAAATTATAATGTTATTTTATTTGTTATGCTTTTCTTAATGTTCTATTTACTTTATACGACATATGTACATGTACAAGCCACACCCCACTTTTAGATCTACGTATCTGTTATTACTACTAATTTCCTGACCAATAGAGGACGATGTATAAATTATATAAGACATGTGATGTTAGTAGAAGAAGACAGGCGGAAAGCGTAATCGTTTCCTACTGTTTAGGAATCTGTTAGGAGTGGCTATGGGTTGATATATAAGCGGGAGAGAGATATTTACCGGGGCTGAATTGCATTTCTCACAGGGCCTTTACGGGACTGGGGATGTGTTTTCAGACCGCGGCCGCGCCAACTTGTAACTTTGGATTCATCATTGCATTTTGCTAATACAAGGTATATTATTATAAATCTATGTGTGGGTGTCCTCATTCTTGCCAGCTAATTTAGATCGCGACAGCTACTAGGTCTACTAGGCCAAAATAAAGCGGTATGATTCGACGGGACAAAATAACGTGTTGGCATAGCTAGTGCAACTGCTGTCAAATAAATAATTAAATCAACGGGTGAAAATAACTTTGTTAGACTGTGCTAAAACGTCCCTGAATGGCGCGAAATATATTCATATATCCTACAGTAGGCCAAGTAAACTATCATTAATTAAGCTAATGTATTAATAATATACTATGCTCAATAACTAATATATTATATGTATTATGTTAAAAGAATTGAATTCGACAGCAATACTAACCTTTCCACAATATATTCAACAATATAATTCTGGAAGCCGGTAGGAAAAAATTTTGGGCGTCTCAAGTCATGAAGAAAATGACGCAAATCGAATGTACGCATGCGCAGTATGACGAGGTAGGACAATCTGTCAGGTAGGATAGAATGTCAGGACACCGGCACAAAATTGTATTTATAGTATATAAAATAGACCACTTTTCGCTGTCTAAACAACAAGGAAATCCTATATGGAAATCCCTGTCTTGTCATGTGCAAATGGTTGCAAATGGTCTTGAATCCACAAGATGGCTGTGCCAAATCAACGGACTGACGGTTTTGGAGAGGGGCACGTCAGCCTACAGCATACCCTACACCGTAGGCTGACGCGTATGTTATGCCCTATCCGTAGGTTATGGCATAGCTTTGAAGCAGAAGCATAAATGGGCCTTAAGTCATAATTTTAGAGGAGCTAGTTCCAGTGTTCTAGCTAACTCACCAACTGCTTCAGAAAGCCCATACACACGCTGGCTGTATGCATCCGTCTTGTCCCAAATAAACGTATAGGACAGGTTGGGCTGGGCAGGGAACCATTTCTGGAAGAGACGACCCACTACTGCCACCATTAGGTGAACCTGGAGAATGACAATGAAAAGAAATAGCCAATGGAGACTCATTAGATCATGCGTTATTGTGACTTCAGCTAGATATTATATTATATTATATTATATTATATTATATTATATTATATTATATTATATTATATTGCATTCCTTACCTTCATTAAGTTGAAAGGTATAGTTGACTGTGTCATGCTGACTTTGAGGACTGGCTTGTATCCAGCAGCTCTTGAGCTGAGGTAGATCAGATTTAGATCACTGCCTGGTATAGAAGTCTCTTCTTGTAACACCTAACAGGAGTAGAACAAGAATGGTCAAGACACCATCAAACAGAGAAAATAGAATATGGGTCATGAAGATAAAGTACAGCTGGAAATCCGAGTGCCTATGTGTCTTTATTATTGATGCTGTACATGACATAGTTATATTTAAAGCCCCTGTGCATCCACACAGGCGTTTTCGGTTATTCTGGTTGATTAGATTAGAGAAGATTAGCCTTGCTGCTAACATATTGGTTAGCAAACTGTGCATATTCAAAACGACCTATCATAAAGAATGTGTGAGCTGCCCCTCTCGAAAATGCAACAAGTATATATACAAGTAGTACCACAAAGATACAAAAAACACATAATTAGACCTATTGTCAGCTTGGCAGCCAGTGCAAGCTGAGATGAGTGAGAACATTCCTTTATGTACTGTAAATCAACTGTAAGCATCACAGATGCGTTCAGGTAAGTGACGGGCCAGCAACACACACAACAAGGTAATCTGTCGACATTGAGCACATGAGGAACCTCATACTACGACAGTGGCGCAGTGGGTAGAGCGGGGAGACAAGTAATCCAAATGTTGCTGGTTTAATTCTGGCTAACTCCTCACCAAGGGTCAAGGTGTCCATGAGCAAGATATCTAACCCTAACTGCAGACCATTTACCATGCTCCCCAACCTAAGCACACTTCAGGAGAGGAGATGCAATGTTCCTTGACTAGAGCACTTCCTTGACAATATAGACCAGGTGCACTGACTGCACACACACAAACACCCCCTTCTTCCTTTTGATGCCTGCAGCCAGGTTCTTCCCATACATGTGTATGGTTCTTCCTGGTGTGTGTATGTCATACAAAGCATGACAAACACAAGTGTGCATGTGCGTACAGTATGTGCCTATGCATGGTTGTGAGCTGGATGTACCTGAGGCTAACTCAGTCAGTCAGTCAGTATGTACAGTAGCTGCTGTAGCTAGAGCAGACACAGTACAAGCTACATTGCAGTGTGTATTACTGTCAAAGTCACACTAAGTGCCAAGAAATAATCTAAAAATATGTTTATTTAAAGCATTTAGCAGATGCTTTTATCTAAAGTGACTTATATTTTAATAGGTCATCACACACCACACCAACACAGCTGATTCAAATAAATAGCTAATCAGGACCCATTAATTTAAATCAGGTGTGTGTTGGAGCAGGGAGACATCTAAAACATGCAGGGTAGCGGCCCTCTAGGACCAGGATTGGGGAACCCTGTTCTAAAGCATCATTATGCCTTTTCATTATCACTATATTTTAAAATCTATCATAAATGCAACAATGGAAAGACATTCAATAAGTGAACTGAATAATTTTTATATTGCTCCATACAGTTATGAATACAGAAGAAAATATATTTATTTATGTGAAAATAAATGTTATATATTATTTATTTTTACCATTAAATTGCCTGATAAGGAGGAGGTTATTTCAGGATTGCGTCAACTGCAATAAAACTGTACACTGTATATATAGCGTATATATATATAGTTTACTGTATGTATGCAGTATGCTGTGCAGGTCTTAGACTGCAGCATGGGAAATAAGATCTTATGGGAATTACATATTTTGATTGTTCAGGCACTTTTTTTATAACTCCACTATCATTAGCCAAGCGATTAGTTTTCATTACACATCCATTACATCCCCTTTAAGAATGCCCTTTTTATTGGCCTCCCCTTTAATGAGCTTAGACTCACCAAAGTTACGCAGACGTTTACATTGGCTAGCCTCTCTCTCACACACACACACACACACATAGGTACGCATGAACGCACACGCACGCACTCACACACACACACACACACACACACACAGAGGGAAAGGGACCCATGCTAGTGAATTCAAAGAGAAATTTTATGGAGGGGCAATTAAGGGCTGTAAAAATTATAAAAAAACACACACACAGCATTCTGACAACCTCATTCATTACTCTCTCTCTATGGAACACTTAACATAATGTAGGAAGGCTCAACCGCACGCGCACACACACACACGGGCATGGATAGAGATAAACTGTAAATACTGTAAACTCCTGCTGGTAGCGCTTCTCTCACAACTGTAGTAGAGCCCCCCACACACACAAACACATTCTCCCTCCCTCCCTCCCTCTCAAAACACACTACGTAATATATTCTTCAGTTCTCTCTCTGTATTGCTGTCCCTCAACTGCAAACACACACACACACACACACACACAAGGATTGTGACGTCCATGCAATTACAACATTCCTCTATCATGAGCTTTATTTCTTAGCCAAGAGAAACATGCTATTAGGGTTCATAGGCATGTAATTAGAGATATGAGACAGGGTGGAGCCCACTGTGTGCGTTTGTGAAACCATGCAACTACATTTATTTATCTTATATAGATAATACATAGGCAGACATACTGACAGATAGATACAGTAGACCAACAGATAAACAGACTGGACTGGAATGTTGTGTGTGTGTGTGTGTGTGTGTGTGCGTGTGTGTGCGTGTGTGTGCGTGTGCGTGTGAGGGTGTAAATATATAAATGATCTTAACATTGTTTGTGCCACTATACATTTCAGGGAGGCCCCCATAAATATTCTGTCTGTACACACAGATGTACACACACACAATTTCATTGCTGACTGATATTATGGGTATTGCTGCATAACGCCTACTGAGACACTGTCATACAAACACACAGTGTTAAATGTGTGTGCGCATGTGGGTGTGTGTGTGTGTGAGAGAGAGAGAGAGAGAGAGAGAGAGAGAGAGAAGGGCTAAAGAGGCCTGATTAAACCAATGCTAATCCCTCACAATTAGGTATAGCACACAGACATGCATACACATAACCAAAAGCAAAAGCTAGGTAGATATAAACATGTACATATATACAACCTACATTAATTGTAGAGACAGAAATACTTTCTCATTCAGCTCTGTGCTCTCTCTCATGTACATCATTTTCTTTTTACGTTGTGTTGGGGTTATTTAACCACATTTACTTGTATGATCCAAATTCTACCGTTACAAATAATTATGCCACAATTAATTTAAAACATGTAGCCTATATAGTGTTTCATTATGCTGCATTTTGTGTAGAAATTACAACTATATAAAAATAAATGTATTCTCACTCAGGGGCTCTGCTGCCAGCTTCACCAAAAAAAAAGTAAGAACCCCCCCCCACCATCTGTCTTGCTTTTGAGAACTTACTACAATCTTATTAGTTAACAGCTATGATTCTCTATTCCCTTTTTTTATTTTAGTTGATATATTTATTATTTATTTATTAGATTTTTCTATTATTATTATTATTATTATTATTATTAGTAGTAGTAGTACTACAGTATTATCATTATGATTATTTTTGCAATATTATTATTATTATTATTATTATTGTTATTATTATTATTATTATAACTATTAGTATTATTGTCTACTGTGCACATACACTAACATATAGCATGTCATTTGAAACATATACATACTGTATGCCACATTTATTTTAATTTATAATTTATATTTCTCGTTGGTGCATTGGCAGATTTACAGTGCCATCTCTTTGCCATATATGCACTAGACAATATATACATACATGTATGTACACAACAACAAGAAGAAAAAGCATTTCCTTTAGCTGTTTACTACGCTGACTTGAGGCCTCACATGAAGCCACATGCATTTTAATGGCATGGGACAGGGGCTTTAAAAACAGTGCATTGTGGCCAGCAGTACTAGTGCAGCATCCTACCTGTGTCTCGGGGATGATGGGACCATCCTTAGGTGAGCTACGGTAACAGGTAGACAGGGGTGAGGCCACAATGACTGGACTGGGTCTGACAAAGCCACTCAGGTCACAGCTGGGAATGTCATTCTCCTCCTTAAAGTCAGGACACCGGCCAATGGATCAACAGAGGTCACGTGACACGGAGTCAGACCATTGCTAAATAGCTAGCTGTGTTTCTAGCAGAACATAGTAACATACCTTCTTCATGACCAGGGTGTCCATGACATAAAATACATTCCAAGGCACCCATACGGTCCTGTACTGGGTGAGGAACGGTGCACGTTCAAAGCTCAGCGTCAGTGAGGCTCCGCCATTGGCAAGCAGGTCAAACCTGGTAGCAACCCACAAACAAGCCAGTTATTCCAATGACACTAAACATATGTGCGTGCAGTGTTTGGTAGTGATTGATTGGCTCTATGTAGAAGCAATGCATTTGCTGTATTTTAGCTCTGCTTCAATCCCGGCTGCATACACCTCCACAGAGAGAGAGAGAGAGAGAGAGAGAGATACATTATTCATCCCTCTCTCTCCTTCCCAATCACGCCCTCTCACACCCACACAATCACTCCCATGCTCTCATTATTATGGTTTTCCTCCAAACACTTTGAGGGCTAGGAGCTTATTTGTTAGTGCGTATGCGCGTGCACATACATGCCGTCCTTGCGCGTCACGGTGTGTCCGTGTTCGGGGTAGT
The DNA here is from genome assembly GCA_027564835.1 of Typhlichthys subterraneus. Classification (NCBI taxonomy): domain Eukaryota; kingdom Metazoa; phylum Chordata; class Actinopteri; order Percopsiformes; family Amblyopsidae; genus Typhlichthys; species Typhlichthys subterraneus. The sequence goes on along the minus strand of JAODUH010014520.1, from coordinate 15,424 downwards.
GTACAAAGGTCACGTTGACCCCAATCAGCGGTGTGCCGTCCCCTGTCAGCACCTGACCACGGATGATCGACACCAAACTGAAGAGACCGAGGGAGAGAGAGAGAGAGAGCGAGAGAGAGAGAGAGAGAGAGAGAGAGAGGTAGGGACACAGAGAGAGAGGAAGGGAGAAAGGTTGAGTTTATCTACCTATTCATTCATATTCCGAGTGACTTTTCTATCAAGTGTGACGGTTGATTTAGTCAACATCACAAGATGATTACAATCGGCATAAGTAGCCACTCACAGTGCACTCTCACACACACACACGCACGCACGCATGCATGCACACACTCACACACACACAGGTCTATCTGCTTTCATGAGTGGCTGCTTCACAACCATAAATCATATGAGGGGCTCAACAACCCTTCCTCTTAAACACACACACACACACACACGCACACACACGTGTGCACGCCCAGGCAGAGGTATACAGTGCGGTGGCCTTTCACATCATCATCATGGCTCTCTCCGTCTGTTGAATAAACATCCCATAATTCACTGTGGCAACGGTCGTCACGGCTAATGCACCTGTAATTTACGCCAGGGAAGGGAGGCTTGTGGAGGGAGCTGGACCGTAAAGAAAACAACATGTGTTTTGGCAAGCGATGCAGTGTGTGAACGCACCCTAACAGGACCAGTACGGCAGGACGTCCATGTATGTTAAAATCAGATTTAACATAGATGCTATTAAATGTATACGTTAGGGATCTTGATTTTGAATGTAAAGTAAGGTGTGTTGTTTTTAAGTATCAGTAAACATTATATGTATCTTCACCTCTCTCTCACACACACACACACACACACACAGTCTTGTGCGAACTGAGTGTGTGTAGTGTGTATGTATGACGAAAAGAAAAAACATATAATGTAATATTACATGTTTTCTTTCTCCTTAAAATATTTTATTCAACTGTAAAGCCCAACCTATGCACAACCCTGTACACACATGCCTAACAAATCATTTTATTTATTACACAGTAGCAGGCCTGGTACTGTACATTATGAAAATACAGAACAGTTTTATTACTGGACCATGGCCCTATCGTGTAATATATATATATACTCTCATAAAAAATATTGAAAGAAATATAATAGAGGAAAATGGCTGAATGGAATTTGTTTTCATATTTCTTGCCTGTGTCAGTAACTCTCTTCACTTTCATCAGCCTGTCTCTCTTACTCTCTCTCTCTCTTTCTCTCTCCTCAACTCTCCCTCTTTCACTATACAGTACCTCCCTCCCTCTATTCAGATGTAGTCTGAGGATTTGCATTCAAAGATGGGGTGTCTTCTGGGAGAAAACACATTTGCTCCATGTTAAATGTTAAGCCAGATCATCAGAGCTAGTGAGCTCAATAGAAACCTTTACCAAACACGTGCATGTCAAGTACAGGTAAAAATAATTGTCCCACATGGGTAAATTGGTCATACACAGCCTGTTAAGAATACAGCAACAAACACACACAGATGTGTTTATTTGTAGTCAAGTGCCTCAGCATGTCCTATGCAATGTTATCAACATGTACTTCAAGTGCATTGTGTTATTCTACTGTGGTCAGTCTGACTTCTGTTTGGCCCTCTGAGGGGATATCCATGTACTGTAGTATACAGTAACCAGAGGACACACACACATGGACCAGACTGTGTGTTCATCATTATTGCTAAATCAAACATAATCAATGTATGAATTGATTTCAAGATATTCATAAAGCACAAAAAAAAGACAGAACATATTGATACAGTGTTTTCCCCATTACTGTAATACACATACAGACCTTCTGTTAAAAGGACTGTCTCCAGTAATGATGTGGGTGGAATCAGCCCCAGCCAGGAAGTGGATTCGTTGGTAGAAGGACCGGGCAGCCTGAGGCACACACACACACACACACACACACACACACACACACAGGTAAGACAAGTCACATTATGGGTTAAATGTAGTAAGCGATTGTAAGCTAATACACTTTTTTGAATTCACCAAATACCTCCTCGCATTTCGCAACAGTATCTTATCATTCTCTCTGTGTGCTGAATAAAATGATCCAGTACTTCTACACAGCCCTGGCTCCGTAAATAGGAACACAAACAAAGTGGTGCAGACCACACACACAACAATATCCTTGGCAATGTGTTTCCAATGTGTGGGGTGAAGCATCTGAGTGTACACCCTATGGCATTGAAGGGAGAGGTGTATTTGTTTTTATTGATACTATTTTAAAATGACTGTATGTTCTACCCTAGACTTCCTTCTAAATACTGTACTGACATCTGTTCTGCAATATAATTTCCCCAAAGTGTGTAAGGTCTTAAATACGTGTGAATAATGTGACTTTGTTACCTGCTGAGGAGCCAATGATGAAGGAGACTGACTAAGCACCTCCCCGGGGTCAGGTGACCCCCTGCAGTATGTCTGGCTCTGACAGGACGGCTGCATACAGCAGTCTGGGTCCATACAGTCGGCCAGCCCATCTACAACAAGCACATACAGACATGCTTTAGAAGGTACATGTCAAAGACATACAGGACACACAAACACACATGTTGTGAAGAACCATGGTCATTCATAGGGAGGAGGCCATGTCTGAATTCCACATTTCCAACAAGAATGATATATTTCATATATGCAAGCCTAGTGTGATTTCTTCTGAATATAAACAATATTAATAATGCATTACAGGCACCCTAACACAACCCAAATTGGCACTGGTAAATATCTTATTAATTGATATACAGTAGATTCCCTTCAGCTGGGTGTAGTATGCAAGGCAACATAACACAACTACTTACTGATATGTACTACATATGTAATGTGTGCCTTTGTCCACCCACATGTATTGGGTTAAGGCGGCTAGTTTATAGACTATGTGGACAGACCCCACTTGATTGTCATCTCCTTGACCATGACCTGAACAGGTGCATCTCTTATTGCCCCTGTTCCATCCAGTACTCCTACCTAGTAGTTTCTAGTGTCATCCAGTATTTATCCAGCTTGCAGCAGAGCTCCACCACATTTGTCCCTGAGGTCTAAAATAACTAAGCACACAGCGAAGTATAGAGAGAGTGATGTATATGTTTATCAGGCCAGCAGCAGTGAAACAGTGGTAGGATCAAGGGATAATTTGCAGTTGAGGACAAACGCTTGGACAATGAGCAGAAGGGATTCTTACAGTAGAGGACAGTGAGGCTGATCTCCCTGGTCTTAGTGACAGAGAGAGATTATGGGTGAGGGGTGGAGGGGGGTGCTGGGATACAGAGGAGAAGCCATAAAGAGGGGAGGAGGGATAGAAAGAGAGAGAGAGAGAGAGAGAGAGAGAGAGAGAGAGAGAGAGAGAGAGAGAGAGAGAGACATCACACCTAATAAAAGCAGCACTGCCATTTGTCTCTGTTAGTTTATAAAAGCCAGTTACATCTGCTGAACAGGCACCCGGGACAGCCACTAAACACACACACACACACACACACACACACCCACACACACACACACAGAGTATCTCCCTCTCTGAGGTGTCTCTAATCTACATCCTCAACCTTTCTCCTTCTGTATCTGTATTCTGTATCGACATGTTCTATTCTCCAACATTATTTGGAACGTGCTGAGTTTGTACTTCTCCTCCTTCTTCTTCTTCTTCTCTGTGTTTTAGCAGCAGACTGTGCTACATTTAAGGGATTTGGTTCTGCAACTTCCTACCATCCACTGTGTCTGTCTCTCCCAGCTGATGCAATGGAGGTGTGGTCTTGATAACTCAGTCTTACTGGTTTCTCTCCCTTTACCAGTTGTCTTATTACAGCAGAAATGTTCACTCAGCCATCCGTGCATCCACACACACATACACAAGCACACACCTCCTTCGTTGTCCTTGCTGTCGGTACAGAGCGTTTCCATGGCTACATGACAGCCGGCTCCTCTCCAACCTGACTGGCAGACGCAGTGCCAGCCACTGGCCTCCAGGGTGCAGCGGCCATTGTTGTTGCACAAGCCTGGACAACCCTCTGGGTAGCGGGGACAAACACACAGTTGGAGACAGAGCGTTAGACAGCTGCCTCTGCGCTGGACAGACAAGGCTCACGTTGGCACTGTGTGGTGGTGCAAACTTGCTAGCTTTCATTTTCATTGACACTGGTGAACAGACAGATAAACAGATCGACAGTCGACCCACAAGTGAGAGACAAGACATACTGACAGACAGACGGTCGGACCATCAGACCTTGGTGAAATGTGTCGATGCTGTAGTTTCACATGAATTGCAAAATGTTGCCTATAATCAAGATGGCTACCATTAAAAATGTATGGGAAAATAAATAAATATTTACTGTGGTCTGTAAACAAAGAGATACAAAATGTTCAGTAGAATATGTACGTGACGAATTGGGAACAAGAAGCAAATAATAACAAAATCAGAACAAAAAGCTAAGACTTAAAATAAAAGTATAAAAATATAGATTCTTATTTTTGTGTAAATTTTCAAAAACCTTGTTTATTGAGTCGATTGATTGATTGATCGACCAAAATTCTAAAATGGAAAATAAACACTGCGAGGCTGTATTTTATTTAAGAATTGAATTGTCTGGATAAGGGATGCCCTCTGCTCTTCCCTGTAACCAGAGGTTTAATATCCATGTGAAAACACAACAGGCAGAAAGATAGACTAGACAGCACAGCACAAAGTATAGGGAGGACCCTGCATTGACCACGGGCCTCCAAATGCTATACTTTATGTTTCCGTTAACATTCCTTGTTCACACAAGAGACACAGAGAAACTGAGAGTAAAGTGAGATAGATAGATAGATAGATAGATAGATAGATAGATTAGACTTAACACATCAGGCTTCTAGATGCAAGACAATACATTGGAAACAAAGTGTGATTGAACAGAAAACTGTGTGTATGTGTGTGTGTTATTTTTAAGCATTTGGGATTGCGTGCACTTTCTTCTTGTGTGTACATTATCGTTCAATGTGTGCTTGTATTTGCGTGTCTGTGTATGTATCAATATCAGACATAAACAATGTAGCCATAAAACCAGAAATCAGAGCTACAAAACCAACAAATAAACAAAAGAAGCCAGTCCTGTGAGACTGGTCCAGAAATTAAACAAACAACAAGAACGTGCTTCAAGACAGAAAGAGTTAGCGAGAGAAAAAGCTAAATATAAGGCATAACGCAACAAAGAAACTAATAGCTAGGAGAGAGAAAGACAGGCCGGAAGATAAACAGAACAAAAAGACAGGGAAAGTGAGAGAAGCTGATCCAGAGGAGGAATGAGAGATGGATGTGTAAACAGAGGTGAACAGAAGGAGGAAGAGTGCTTTGCTTTCTTGGATGGCATACGCTTCACGTCTTTGGCATGAATTACCTTTATATCCTGAGTATAGGAGAGGGCAAAGAGGGAGAGAGGGAGGAAAGTTAGGGAGAATAACGTAAATCCAAACAAAAGCAGCAGATCAATTCTCTGTGATGGACAGACCAATGGAAACAGGGCAACTGAGAGAGGAGGAGAAAAAAGGATAGCATGGCAACACAGGGAATGAGAGTAGAAGAGAGAGAGAGAGAGAGAGAGAGAGAGAGAGAGAGAGAGAGAGAGGGGGTCTGGACATATAAATAAACACAAAGCCAGAGAAAGACAGAGCAGCGAGTTTCCATAGAGAGAGCAACAATTTAATTTCTTCATTAGAACCACATGAAAGCATGACACGATTGAAAATAAATAACAACAGGGAATCAAACACAGTTTGAGGTTGGACATTCTCAAGATTTTAAAGGATAAATGCTTTCCAGCAAACATCAGACCTACCTTTGTTTAGAGCAAATCCTAGTCTTTTGAACAAATAATGTTATATTCTACAGTATGTTTATTTACACAAAAAAATAATTGCAATCATGCTGAACTTAATAACACATGGGGTATGTTGATCAGATCAAGTTACTGAACTGGTTACACTGGTGTATACAGTATACATTATTGCTACCTACTGTGCTACATATCAACAGTTACTAAACTGGTTACTCTGCTTTCTATACTGGTACTCCTCTGGTACAGATACTTATGTTACCAAACGGATTAGATTGGTGATTACAGTATACTATTACTATGGTAAAGAGCAACATGTTACTGCTCTCATAGACTGGTTTCTGAAGTTTTACTTTGGTGTCTGAATGTGTGTGTGTTTGTGTGTGTGTGTGTGTGAGAATGGGTGAATACAATACTGTACAGCACTTTGAGTGGCCTGAATGTTAGAAAAGCTCTATATAAATGTAGTCCATTTATTATTTGCTACTACATATTACTGAACTAATATAACTGGTTGTTGATGATCTGATGTCTGGTTGTTTTCAGTGCTATTTCTGGATATTGTGTCAGACTGTAATAAAGTGTGATAAATATTTTATTGACTCCAACTATACTTTGTGAACACATTTCTAAGCTAGTAAGGAAGTTAGGTAGGCCATAGCCAATGGAACAATTACTTGTCTAATGTCCCGACAGTACTGTAACTTAGAAAACACCTGGATGGGAACTCAAACTTTAAGGAATACAAGAAGGTGGTATTGATAGCTAAAATCATCTAAGTACTAATGCAGAATTGGTGTCTGCATGCAATTATGCAGATGCTTGCAAATATCTTAATTTACCTTTAAAAATAGCATAGCACATAGATTGCATAATGACCACAATAACTACTCTATAACAGACGATGACTGTTCAGGGCATATATTCACCCACACATGGGCGTAGAACTGTGCACAAATGCATACTAAGGGTAGGGTTATAGGAAAGGAAAGCTGCTTACAGAAAAATCCACCCTCAAAAAGCATTTAGAAAGTGTTGACCGCATGAGACTTTGTGATTGTACTTGTCAAGAATGATAAGAATTGCATTTATGTTACGTACATCCAGTGTTCACCTTAGTGTTAAGAAAACATTTGTAAACATGGAAATAATGACAAAAATGTTATAACTACAAGTCTTTCCCACAGACAAAATGTCTGTATGCAGTTACAAGGAGACAAATATTAATGTTGAATTTTCTTTTACTTGATCATTGTAATTGTATATTGTTTTATTGTCAACATGGCCTACATAACAATATAGGCATAATAAAATAGGCTAGATGCCAAGATGTCATCAATCTAGCCATCATCTTAAACAAATAAAAGAGTTAAAATATTGTCAGCAAAATGAATCATTACAAGGAACATAGACACTGTAGCTGCTGTATTTGTTGTAGGTGCAGAAATAGCAGCAATTAGCTTTGAGGTAGACTTGTTGAAGTATAAACAAGGAAATGAAGGCAAGGGTAGCTGCTGCTTTTCCAGACAATTCAGGAAAAACAACATAATGATGTATTATATTCATGACACATTCATGTCACTTAGTTAGACAGTGAAGTTCAATGGCATCCAATATGTAATCTATCTATATACCTATCTATCTATCTGTTTTATAGGTTAAACTAATTGCTAGATTTGGGGGTTTTGTAAGCCACGTTGACCATAAAACAAATACATAAATATAATGAATTAGCCTTATTTAAAGGTTTGCATTAGATTTTGCTTGCTTTATAACTTGAATGTCATGAGGTCTGACCAATTAGAACCCGTGCTCCATCTAGAATGTTATGACCACTGAAAAGCTAGTTAGCCATGCCAGTTAGATCCAAATAATATTAATAGGCTACAAAACAAGACGGTTCCATTCCATCAATGGAACCAAACCTCATTCCTAATGTACAGTACACCACTGTGGTGAGTTAGTTGAAAAGAAAAATAATACCCAACCTAACAACCAAACAATCAAACAAACAAACAAACAAACAAACAAACAAACAAACAAATGTATGTTCCGAATCGTGCTGCTAGTGGGGTGGGTTTTGTGTAGGCGTGGGTTGGGGAAGGGGTTCATAAAACAAGCTTCAGAGGGACCAATCACAAGGAAAACACAAGTTGGAGACTTTCAAAAGCATTCAGTGGCACCATAAAAAAAAACATCAAGTACTTCACAGAATAACCTTTTGTATGGCAGGTGGTCGGAAGAAAAAGGCAGGAAAACACTTAAATGGCTTCCACAAGTGGACAAGGAAATTAGTATTTAATAAATAAGCCATTTCCAGCCTTTTGGCCACAGCCATAAACAATTAAACTATAGAATGACCAAAGCAATGGCAATGTCTGAGTGCTGGGGGAAAGATAAAAACATAATAATGAAACATGGAAGAAAGAAAAAAAAGTTAAACAATCTGCCAGCCACTGTAGCAACTGCAGAACCATAGTGCATTATGGGACGAAAACAAATTATGGAACAGAGGAGAGAAAGCAAAGGATGGCAAGAGGAAAAGGGAGAAGTTAGATTACAGTACCTTTTACTCTAATGTCCGGGTTGTGAGCTTCAGAGAAAGAAGGACAGAAGAAAACAAAGAAAGAGAGGAAGAGAAAGAAAGAAAAAAATAAAGAAAATAAAGATGTTCATTATAGAAAAACACACTAGGTGTAGCCTATCAAAGACACTAGTGTCAATAAACACATTCAATCATGAATGAGATGAATAGAAGAAAGGAAGAAAGGACGAGAGAGACAGAGGAGAGGAGATGGAGAGAGAGAGAGAGAGAGAGAGAGAGACAGAGAGAGAGAGAGAGAGAGAGAGAGAGAGAGAAGGGCTAAAGAGGCCTGATTAAACCAATGCTAATCTGTCACAATTACGTATAACACACAGACATGCATACACATAAGCAAACAGTCTCTGTCTCTCTCTCACACACACACACACACACATAAGATTACAATTTTCATCATTGCCATATGTAAATATGACTGAGAAGAAAATAGGAGAGAGGACGAAGGAAAAAAACACTGAACAGAGAAAAGAATGAGCCTCCTGAAATAATGTGTGTGTGGGCGTGTGTGTGTGCGTTTTAAATGGAAAACAAAGTCCAATGCCCTTCCAATGGACAATGGTACAACATAATGCTGTCGTAATGCTGACACTGTTCACCACCAAACTGTCAGACACACCCGTCACATGAAGGGATTCATCAAGTAACAGGGTGTCTTTCCATTCTGAGATAGATCAACCATAACAAGACTGTGTTAGAATGGATACAACATAATAATAATATTAGCCTACATGAAACACAACACTTCAACATTCAATGCTTTTTATTTCTCCTAATTTATAAATGTCTGGCAGGCATAATGTACTTGCTGAATGCTCAATTTTGTCCTATAGTTTTTTCTTATACTGTACACTATATATTCCTTATGAATGGATATGAGTGCATGTATACATTTGATCTATCTTTATGATAAAGCAGAGATTCTCAACCAGCACCCCCCCCCCACAAAAAAACATTTAAAAAAATAAAAAATGTCCAGTAGCATTGCACCACCCCAAACTGACAACAAGTGTCTGTTGTTGATTATAGTTTAGAATATTTCCTATTATTAATTCATAATATATACCTGTCTATATTATAATTGATGTTTCTCACTTTTGTATGAGAAGCGGATGTGTGAAATAAGCATCTGCTGGCATGTTTTAGTTATTGGATCTGTGACTACAAAGCACATGCTTGTAGTCACAGCAGGAATGATTTTGTAAGGGGAGTAGAATTTTGGCAGCCTCTTGTTATAAAATCTCCCCTGTTGTGACTACAATCATGTGCTTTCTAGGGCACCATCCAGTGACCAAAGAATGTCAGCGGAATCCATTTCCTATGTCTGACATGTGTGAGCACATGATTCTGGTCAGCAGTGCAAAAATGGTGCACCTGCAACAATCTGTGTGCAGCGTTTAAACCGAGGCGGAGAAAACGCAAGCAAAATCACGCTGCTGCATTTGTTTTGATCTTTGGACATATCTGTGACACAGTTCAGCTTTACAGTGAAAGAGTGTCCCTAGCAACGCAATGTGCTGAGCAACAATGTTGCAGTAGCTAGCACAACAAGCCAGTGGCATTGTGATTCATTGTTGCTTGGTTCTAATGGTTACCATGTTCATGTAAATGTTTTTCAATGATCTGTTAAATATTTCTTCCCATTTTTGAAGACCTGCGTCAAATTCAGCAAGTCACACAACAAGTGTGAATATCCTTTTCACTTAATCTTGCAGTCGATATGAAGTCACACTGTGCCAAGATTGTACCCCATGCCCCCCCCCACCCCCACCCAGGGAAGAGGCCCCCCCAAGTCTTCTACAATATTACAATATGAGAAACTGCTTTGTGTCTAGTAGTCCGAATGGCTGCTACCTACATGTCCACATTGTGGCTAGGCATGCAACGACAGCTGACATTTGGGATGTGTTTACAAGCCACCACTTCCACAATGATTGATGTAATCATTTAGTTACAGCAGGTGTGTCAGTGTGTGTGCGGTGCGTGTGTACTCACCAATGTTACAGTGCTCTCCAGTCCATCCTTGGTCACACTCACACTTGCCATCCTTGCACACGCCGTTCTTGGAGCAGAGCGGGTGGCAGGCTTTCTGGTCGCACATACTTCCTGTCCAGCCCTCCTCACAACGACACACGCCCCCGTAACACACCCCGTGGCTGCCACAGTCCACTGAACACACCTCTGTTGCAATCACATAAAGACGGGGTCGGTCTTCAGGCAAGCCTTATATGTGCCCAGTAATACACATTTACACATACATATCTTACCACCCACACCTTAAACAGAGAGCCTACCACAGCCCACAATAACAATGCCATTGAGATGGAGCAGAACAGACACAAATACATTTAAATCCAAATCCTGAAATATAGCCAAATAAAGACAGTATGTTTAAACATGCACGGGCACACGTGAACACGAGCAAGAGCAATATAATACAATATACAAAGGTAGAGATAGAAAGAGACAGGGACTGACTCAATTATTATTTCACTTCCTTTCTAAACATAATGACTTGGCCAAGATAGCCAATGAAAAATTAATGGAAAATCAATTAAGGGGGAGGGCCATTCCCGCAAGCCTCTGGCTACTTCACACAAGCTATGTGTCACTGGCTGCTGAACCCTGCACCACTGATGTGCATGTGCACATGCATGTCTTCATATATCTACCTTAATCACTTCCATACCTTGTGTTTGTGTGTGGTCTTTGAAATACATATAAGTCTGCAAAACATCACCAGACACTTAGCAAGCACACAATCTCTCTCTCTCTCTATCTTTCATTCTCTATCTCCTTCTCACACGCAAGTGGGTCAAGTTTGTGTCTTGTCTGGTACAGAAGACTATTGATGGATTAGATGAGGTAATTGCACTGCTGTGTATACGAGGGCATAAACAGACTCAGAAAGTGTGTGTGCGCGTTCATGTGAATTTTGTAATGTCTCCACTCAAAACCGTCAAACCAAATGGTATGGCATGAGGTGGGTTGTTTAACCTCAAAAATGTCTCTCATTCCATTTTGAATGTATACATTTGGTGAATTAATTACAGTAAGATAAAATATTTACAGTATTTCTCACTCGCTTTGGAATATTTTTAGAACCAGCCCATTTCTCAAAACATTTCATACAAATCTTAAAATTCCTCTATCCCTCAAAAGTAAATGTGCAAACCTTGTTTCATTGATTACCAACAAGCTAATTAAACTGCTTTTATTGTTTTTTTGCTTTAGAGTACTGCCTAGAAAATAATAATTAAAATATACATACTAAACAAAGAAGGTATATGCTTGCCAGTTGAAGGTTAGTTATTTTAGAGAACTGGTTGATCATTGCTTAATCTACCACTTCATATATTATCCTTCATAGGTGAAAATAATCTATCTATCTATCTATCTATCTCATATAAATGAGAACTTATTCAACCATTGTGCATTGAAAGACTTATGCAATGAACTAATGCCTAGATGATATGGGGGTAAGTACTGTATATTCCACACAGAGCCAGTATAATACATTTTTGTGACATGTTGACAATGACATGTTGGCATGTTGACATTGTCTGCTGAAAGAAACATCTGTCATGTCCCAAAGCATTTGCATTGTGTTTGCTCATATCACGTGCACTTATAATATGCATGTGACTTGTTGGTGGGGAGTTGAACAAATCATTTCAATTCTGAGAAATGTACCAAAGCTACCGAGAAAAAGTGTAAATGTATTAGTGTGTCTAAAAACACAAACACACATATACAGACAGACAGACACACACACACACCTTCATTTTATGTCCAAACCAGCTGCTGTACGGTTGTGTCACACATTGTTTCCAGGTGTTTGCGCCATCCATCCTCCAAACACACACACACTCACACGCATGCACATGCACACGCACACACACAAACACACACACACACGTGTGCCTTGTTATCATCACCCCCACTGCCCTTTATCTCCCGGGAAAGCATGATAGTGAAATAATAGTGTTATTATGTGCTATGTCATGAAAGTAAAAAGAGAGCAAAACATTCACGCCCCTCAGCCAAGTGTTACTAGATCTAACTGAATAGTCTTCTCAGATTTGGTGGAGCTATGTTGTAACCCCCCCCCCCCACACACACACACACACAGACAGACATACAGACAGAGAGACAGACAGATAGACAGACATGCTCACCCAAAGAGCAGTCGGGTCCGGTCCAGTTCTGGTCGCAGGTGCAGGTGCTGCTCTCTGCGTCGTGGGTGCCATGGCCAGAGCACTGGTCAGGGCACATCGCCTTGGCAATCTCACAGCTGGCCCCGCCCCATCCTGTTTGACAGTGGCATTCACCATGGATACAAACTCCATGGGCAGAGCAACTTGGGTCTATACAGTCCACTAGAGAGAGAGAGAGCGAGAGAGAGAACGAGAGAGAGAGAGAGAGAGAGAGAGAGAGATACATTTGTAGGAAGTTGAAGCACTTCAATCTTATCCTGTAAAGCCATCACGTTTGTTTTTTAATTTATCCATACGGAGCTTGCAAAATTACCATAATAAAACATTGGGTCGTACTCTACTGGTCTCCACTGTAGTTCTGTAATGAGCAAATGGTGTGCATGCATTGTTCTGCAACTAACACTGTATTATTAAGTGGATTTTGAATGCTGAATGTCATGCTCAAAAGGTACATTGACATGATAGAAAGGCAGTTATTAAAAGCAAGAAAAATGTAAATGGTACAATTTAAATGGAAAGAGATGACAATAACAGTGTGCTATCCTGTGGGGATTTGTTTATCATTCCATATCGAATTATTCCTATTGTCACTTCCTGCTTCTCTACAATAAAGCACCATTGAATGAAAATCAATAGAATTAGCAAGTGGCTCCCAGAGATTACATTAGACTGTGATACTAATAGTGGAAATCAATAATATAATTTATAGTTCCTATGATCTGAAATGAGATTAACATGAAGACAACCCAATATATAACACACACACACATGCGTGCACGTATAGTACACACAAACACATACATAGGATTATTGTGGCAAATGTTGTACCCAACATGGCGTTAATCTGGTCAGTATGTGAATGTATGTCTGCATTTTGTAAAGAAAACAACATGCACTTTTTTTTGCATACACACCATATAGCATGTGTACATTACTGCGTAATGTGTATGAGCATGCGTGTCTGCGTGTGCCTGTGTGTTACTGTGTTTTCTGAGCTAGTATCTGACCACAGATTAGTATTGATTTTCTCTGAGTGAGAACGGAGGAAATTAGCTTTGTGTGTAGATGCTACACTAACTTAGCCAAATAGCTGTCAACAACCGAATAGCTAATGTACATGTGTATAGCTAATGTACATGTGTGTATCTGTATATGTGTGAGGTAGCATTTATAGAACAATCAGGCAAATTAGTTTACCATGTAGCGACACTGTTACCTGTCAGTGTGTAGGTTTTCTGGTCCCACATAGCGTAAAAAATAACAATGACTTTACAATATTTACTTTTTATTGCTTTTCGTATTAGAATTATTCCTCCCAGACCAGTCAAACCAACAGCATAAACAAACAAAAGAAAATGTTAGTGTCATTCTGTCTGTATGACATACTTTATAATAATTTTTTTAATATACATTATTATATTATTTCATTATAATGTTATACTAACTGTAATTATTGTATTATTATGGGGACCACTGTATTTTGAAAGTAAACATATGTTTGTTTGATTGCAATGTGTCATATATGTGCATTGCGATCAAAACCAGTATCAAATAGTGCTCCTCCTCGTACACCACGTTGCACCAGCATGACAAGATCTTCAGTAGAATGCGACAGCAGTTGCACCGTGTGACCAGATGGGCACTATGCGTTGCTGTGGAGCTCTCTCCCGTCCCTACCTTCCTCACAGTTGTCGCCCTTGTAGCCTGTGTTGCAGATGCAGGCGCCCATGATGCAGATGCCGTGGCCCCCACAGTGGATGTCGATGCACTGGTTGGACGGAACGTCACACTCCGTGCCCTTCCAGCCGCTGTAGCACTGGCAGCGGCCCCGTGAGTACTGGCCATTACCGCTGCAGAGCACCGGGCATGCAGCTGAAGAGGAGGGGGCGGGGGGTGGTCATCAGTCTAACCATGCCAGCCTGGGATATGGTGTGTGTGTGTATTAGTTGGGTTTTACCTCGAGAGCAATCCGGTCCAAGGAACCCTGGGAAACAGTGACACGTTCCTGAAAGGCAGTCTCCATTTCCATGGCAATTCTGAGGACACTCCATAATGGACTCTGATTGGGTTGGGAAGGGGGGGTGTGACATTTATTGAGAGAGAGAGAGAGAGATAGAGAGAGAGAGAGCGAGGCAGGTTGGTGGGTTTAGGAGGGATGTGGGTTAATTGGGTCATCTTCACCCACACACATGCAGGTAGGGAGTTTTCATAGCTACAGCTTTCCTTTGAAATAATTAACTTTCCCTGCTACACCTAAAAAGCCACTTCCTGTGAAAAGTTGCTATCGCTAGAATATTTATGTCTTTTATCCTGTATAATAATTTTGTGTCATGTGGCAAATTGCCACGCCAAATGCTCTGACAACTGACCACAAGTCAGAAATATGTGCCAAGCATTTCTTCAGTCCAAGCCAAGATTAATTTTCAGTAACCAATTGTTGAGACAATTGTTTAGTGGTTCTTGAATGTGAATACATCTATTAACCTTCTAACACAAAAAGAGCTTACATCTTGTATTTTCCTCACTTCCTGTTATGTTTAAGTAATCTGAAATTATATGGTTTGGTGGATCGTCTACAGACTAGGGCTGTCGCGGTGAAGAAAATGTCCTTGCGGTGATTAAGGGTGCCCCAATACCGCGGCCTGTGGTATTATCGCCATTTTTTTGTTTTTGTTTTGAATGGTCAAATTCGTTGCGCAGCGCTTCTGAAATAGTGTGATTCTGGGTCATTTATAGACAACGTGATCTCAGTCCGTGGTGAGACAATTGTGCAACATC